>VSMD01089706.1:0-57867 GCA_008750895.1 Mirza zaza
TTTGAGACAGAGTCTCACTTTATTGCCCAGGCTAGAGTGAGTGCCGTGGCGTCAGCTTAGCTCACAGCAACCTCAAACTCCTGGGCTCAAGCAATCCTGCTGCCTCAGCCTCCCAAGTAGCTGGGACTACAGGCATGCGCCACCATGCCCGGCTAATTTTTTCTATATATATTAGTTGGCCAATTAATTTCTTTCTATTTATAGTAGAGATGGGGTCTCGCTCTTGCTGAGGCTGGTCTCGAACTCCTGAGCTCAAACGATCCGCCCACCTCGGCCTCCCAGACAGCTAGGATTACAGGCTTGAGCCACCGCGCCCGGCCAGGCAAATAGTTTTATTACTGGGTTCCCTATTCTGTTTGATTGGCTGATGTCTCCACTTTTATATTAGTATAATACTGTTTTGGTTATTATAGCCTTGTAGTATAATTTGAAGTCAAGGAACTTGGTGCCTTTGAATTTGTTCTTTGTGCTTAAGATTGATTTGGCCATTCTGGCTATTTTTTGTTTCACATAAACCTTAGAATTATTGATCTAGATCTGTGAGATACAAGGTTGGTATTTTGACAGGGATTGCATTGAATCTGTAAATCACTTTGAACAGTATATAAATATTAATGATGTTAATTCCACCAATCCATGAGCATGAGATGTTTTTCCATTTGTTTATATTATCTGATTTCTTTCATCAGTGTTTTGTATTCCCCTTGTAGAGATCTTTTACCCCTTTGGTTAAGTATATTGGTTATGCATTTTATTTTCGTTGTAGCTATTGTATGTTAAACATTACTGAGTCCTTGATTTGATTCTCACATTGATGGTTTTTAGTATGTAAAACTGTTACTGATTTATGTACATTGGTTTTGTAACCTGAGACTTTGCTGAATTCATTTATTATATTTAGGAGAATTCTGGTGAGGTCTTCAGGTTTTCTAGATACAAGATAATCTCATCAGCAAAAAGCAATTTTTGACCTTCTCTTTCCAAATTTGAATAAAGTTTATTTTGTTGTTTACAGTTTATATCTTTCTCTTGCTTGATTTCTCTGGCTAAGACTTCTAGTACTATGTTGAAAAACAAAGTGGTAACAACGGGTACGCATGTCTTGTTTCAGTTCTTAGGGGAAAATCTCTCAGCGTTTTCCCATTCAGCATGACGTTGGCTGTGGTTTTGTCATATATGGCTCTGAGAATTTTCAGGTACATTCCCTCTATGCATAGTTTATTGAGAGATTTTATCATGAAAGGGTGCTCATTTTATTGAATGCTTTTTCTCCATCTACTGAGTTGATTATAAGGTCTTTTGTCTTTGCTTCTGATTATGTGGTTAATCATATTTATTTGTGTTTGTTAAATAATTATAGCATCCCTGGGATGAAACCAACTTGATCATGATGGATTATCTTTTTGATGTTCTGTTGAATTCTGTTTGTTAGTATTTTGTTGATTTTTGCATCTATGCTTATGAAGTATATCAATCTGTACTTTCTTTGTTGTTGTTTGTGGCTTTGGTATCAAGGTGATACTGGCTTCATATATTGATTTAGGGTGGATTCCTTCTTACTCCAAGCTATGAAATAATTTCCATAGGATAGCTATTATTTTTTTCTTTGTAGGTCTGAAAGAATTGGACTGTGCCTCCATTTGGTCTGGGGCTTTTGTGTTCTTGTTGTTGGAAACTTTTTATTACTGTTTCAATCTCACTATTCATTTTTGGTATGTTCAGGATATCTATTTCTTCCTTATTCAGGCTTAGGTGATTCTGTTTTTCCAGGATTTCATCAATTTTCACTACATTTTCTAGTTTGAGTGCATATAGTTTTTCATAGTCATCAATGATGATATTTAGTGTTTCTGTGGTATTGTTTAATGTTTCCCTTTTTTCTGATGGAACTTATTTCAGCCCTTTCTCTTATATTTCTAGTTAATCTTACTAGTAGTATATCAATTTGGTTTATCTTTTCAAAGAACCAACTTTTTGTTTCATTGATGATTTATATTATTTTTTTCCTTTTGGTTTCCATTTATCTTGTTTGTATTGTTCTTCTGTGTGCTCTGTTATTTCTTTTCTTCTACCATCTTTAGGTTTGGTTTGCTCTTCTTTTTCAAGTTTTTTGAAATGTGACATTAGGTTGTAAATTTATTATCTTTCCATTTTTTTGATGTAGGCATTAATGGCTTGAATGTTTCCCTTTGAGCCGCTTTGTTGGTATCCCACAGATTCTGAGAGCTTATTTCTCCATTTTTGTTCCTTTTGAGTAATCTATTTATTACCATCTTAATTTCATAATTGATCTAAGGATTATTCATCAGCTGGTTGTTCAATTTCCATGACTTCGTGTAGATTTGAGTGCTTCTCTTAGAATTTATTTCTAGTTTTATTTCACTATGATCTGAGAAGATACATGGAATGATTTTGATTGTTTTTGAATTTGATAAGACTTGTTTTGTGGCTTAAGACATGATTAATCTTGAAAATGTTCCATGTGCTGATGAGAAGAATGCATATTCAGTAGTTTTGGGGTAGAATGTTCTACAAATATTTGTTAGGTCCATTCATTCTAGACTTGTGTTTAAGCCCAGTGTTTCTTTACTGATTTTCTTCTTTAATTATCTGTCCAGTTTTGTCACTGAGTATTGAAGGCCCTGATGATTATCAGTCATGCTACTGTTTAGTTGTTGTTGTTGTAGTTTTTGCTTAGATCTATGACAATTTTCTTTATGAAGCTGGGAGCTCTTGTGTTGGGCATATATACATATTAGATTGTCATTCCTTCTTGTTGAATTGCTCCTTTTAACATAGATAATGATTATATTTTTCCTTTTTTGCCATTGTTAGTTTGAAGTCTACTGTATCTGATGTGAGAATTGCTACACCATCTTATTTTTGTTTTTCATTTGTATGGAATACTTTTTTTCCATCTTTTACTTTAAGTCCATGTGAGTCCTTGCAAATTAGATGTCTATCTTGGAGACATAAAATATCTGGGTTGCTTTTATCCATACATTCACCCAGTCCATATCTTTTAAATGAAGCATTAAGACTTTTCATATTCATTTGTAGTATTGACATGTGGGATGCTGTTCCGTTCATCATGTTGAAAGATACTTTGCTTTGTTTTCCTCCTTGGACTTTTGTTCTATTAGGCCTGAATGTTTTATATTTTGGATATTTTTACACTGGTTCACATCTGTTGTGCTGTTCCATGTATAATGCACTTTTGAGTATTTTCTGTAGGGCAGGTCTAGTGGTGAAAAATTCCCTTAGTGTTTACTTATCTGGAAAATTCTTTATTACTCCATCATTTGTGAAATATAGTCTTGCAGAATACAAAGTTCTTGGCTGACATTTGTTTTGTTTAAGAAGATTAGAAATGTGGCCCTAATCCCTTATGACCTATAATATAATGTCTCTGCTTAGAAGCCTGCTGTTAACATGATGGCTTTTCCTTTGTAGGTTGGTTGTTGTTTTTATCTTGTAGCTTGTAGAATTTTCTCCTTAATTTTGACATTACCTAGGTTGATGAATATGTATTTTGGAGATGTTTTGTTTGCTATGAATCTTCCCACTGTTTGATAACCATCTTTTATCTGGATATCTGAATCTCTGGTGATACCAGGGAAATTTTACTCAAAAATTCCCTCAAACCTGAACCATCATGCAGTTTGAGATCTAACCTTTAATTCTTTGAACATTTTACTTTGAGGAGTATCTATTGCCCTATTCGGTTAGAAATGCGGGTCTGGTAACTTCCTGTAGGGCTGGTCTAGACTTTGCAAATTTCTTCAGTGATTGCTTATCTGAGAAGGACTCTATTTCTCCCTCATAGCATGAAACCTTATAAATCCTAGAAGAAGATGTTGGGAAAACCCTATCAGACATTGGCCTAGACAAAGAATTCTTGAGGAAGACCCCCAAGGCAATCATCACAGCAACAAAAATAAACAAATGGGATCTGATCAAATTAAAAAGCTTCTGCACAGCCAATGAAACTATCATTAGAGCTAACAGACAACCAACAGAATGGGAGAAAATATTTGCTCTCTACACTTCTGATAAAGGTCTAATAACAAGAATCTATCTAGAACTCAAAAGAATGAAGAAAAAATCAAACAACCCCATCAAGAAATGGGCAATGAAAATGAACAGAAACATCTCCAAAGAAGACAGAATAATGACTTGCAAACATATAACAAATACTCAACATCTCTAATCATTAGAGAAATGCAAATCAAAACCACAATGAGATACCACCTAACCCCAGTGAGAATGACCTGTATCAAGAAATCCCAAAACACCAAATGCTGGTGAGGATATGGAGAGACAGGAACACTCTTACACTACTGCTGGGACTGCAAATTAGTGCAACCTTCATGGAAAAGAATTTGGAGATACCTCAAACAGCTAAAAATAATAAGACCACTTGAACCAGCAATAGCATTGTTGGGTATCTACCCAAAAGAGCATAAGACATTGTATTATAAAGACATCTGCTCCCAAATGTTTGTGGCAGCAGAATTCACTATTGCAAGGACATGGAAACAACCCAAGTGCCTGTCAATTCATGAGTGGATAATTAAAATTTGGTATATGTTCACAATAGAATATTACTCAATTCTAATAAATGATAGTGAGCTAACACTGCTTATACTATCCTGGATTAAGCTTAAGCCCATTATCCAAAGTGAGGCGATACAAGGTCAGGAAGATGGACTCCACATGTACTTGCCATCAAATTGATATTGACTTACTAAAACTATGGTGCTCAAATGGTTTTAGTGTTCACCAGGGATTCAGGGGGTTTGGGGGGTAGACAAACATCTTAGGGATGTGGTGAGCATTGTGGAGGGGAAGGGCATAAGTCTAACCATTCTTAGGGTGAGGCAAAGATATAAAATGTAATCAAAATGTCAAAAAAAAAAGTTAGATCTCAGATCAAACAGGTCAAAATATTGAGCTCAGAGAGATAATATAAGGTATACTCTGTTCAGCATACGAATTACTTTGTCTGTCATGCAGGGATCAGTAAAAACTGAAAAAAAAAATAAAAAATAAATAAATAAAAACTTCTAGAATGCCTCCTCACCTACATTGACTAGTTGAGCAAACCAGAGCATCAAGCAAAAGACAGATTTGTTACTGAAAATTCAAAGCCACTTGAAGATTTTTTTTTATTATAGAATTCAGCTAGTCCTGGCTAAAATGTCAACATTTGAAATGGAAAGTGGGAAGGAATTTAAACAAACAAACAAACAAACTAATTCATCTACAATTTTGGTCCAAAGCCTTTATTAGATTAACTCTAGAGCAAATAAAAGTTAGTCATGTGAACAGATCCTATTCTTTTCAGAAATATAATTTTGAACCAACTATCTTTTATAAACTGGTAAGATTGTGTTAACTATGTTTTACTGTATCATGACTAAAATTCTAAAATGAAAACTATAAGATCTTATTTGGATGTGTGTGTCTTGTTTGCATATGTTGTATATTGTATCTACATGGTAGAATCTGGTATAGCTGGCCAGAAAGTTCCCTTAATGAATTCTATTCAGATTGGCTTAGATAAATGAGTGCTCTTATAAAATATATAGTAATGAACCTGAGTGACTTTTAGTTCACGTGACTTAAGTAAATATTTAATAAATAAGCTGGCTTTAAATTTGTTAATAAAATTAAATAAAAATGTCTTCAGAATTGTCAGCATATATTTTTATCTGGATTTACTAATCAGACAGGATTATATTTGTCTCTGCTACATGTTTTAAGGTCATAAAACTATAAATCCAGCCTAAAAACAGAAAAAAAATCCCTCAAACCCTCAAATAGGTCTTCCATGTTGTGTGCTTTTCTTCTTCTCCCTTAGGGATACTTATAATTTGTATATTGGCTCACTCTACATAGTCCCATATTTCTCTGAAGCATTGTTCATTGTTCTTTATTGCTGTTTTTGGCATCTTTGACTATCTGGGCTAATTCAAAAGACTTGTCTTTAAGCTCTGAAATACTTTCTTCTGCTTTGTCTAGCCTGCTGTTGAAGCTTTCTTCTGGATTTTGAAATTCCCTAAATGACTCTTTCCTTTAATTTAAGTTACATCCTTTCTTATGTTGTCTAGCTCTTTGGAAACTTTTTTCATTTTTTTCTTTGATGTCCTGAAATAGGTTTTTTCCTTCTTTTTGTGCATTTTCAACATTCTCTTCAACCCCATTCATCACATTTGCCATCCATATTCTGAATTCCATTCTTTACATTTCACCAATTTTCTTTTGGTTGGGATCTATTGCTGTAGATCTATTTTGATCCTTTGGGGGCGTTGAACTATTTTTTTTTTTTTTCATGTTGTCAGAGTTCTTTTGCTAGTTTCTTCTCATATGAAACCTCTTATCTCAGCTGAGGGTAGATATGTTTGCAATACCCCTGTTCTCCTTTACTGGGAACTCTTCTACTTAATGAGGAGAAGGACAGGTCCTTATATGGTAGTTTTGTGACCTACTCTGTAATATTGACCTAGCAGGAGAGGGATTGATGTACTGAGATCCTATAATGCCGCTGTTCTGTGTTGTGCCATTCCACTGTGATTGTCACAGACCAAGCCAGAACAGGATGATCTTCATGCAGAATGGTGGATTGTTCCTAGGCCACAGTTAGAATATTAAGCCCAGGGTAGGCAAGCCCTTCTCTACATTGGCTGGCGTTGTGGGAGATTGCCCATGTTTCCCCATGGCATTGGTTACAGGTGTCTGGGCTATTGTCTGTCACTCCACCCATGTCCAGGTGCAACAGCAGCTTACAGCTAGTGGGTTACTGGCAGAGCATTAGACCTTGGGGATGGTTCCTGCCAGGTCGCAGATAGGAGCGGCAAAATCAGAGTCACTGGGTAATAGCAAAGGAGCCTTGGGGATGGGGCCACAGAACCACCAGCTGGCAGTGTAATAGAAAATTAATAACAAGGAAACAAACATAATCTTTATTCATAGATAGAAAACTGGATATCAAGAAAAGCCACTCATTTCTTCTGCAAGTGGTGACAAAAGACAAATTATATTCAAAATAGGTAAACTCAAATAAGGTACCAACTAGATGCTATATCTTGCGGTTTGAGTAGGCACTTTAAAATAAGTTCTACTTTTTTGCCACTTACATGAGACAGATTGTATATATATATATATTTATAGTCATTCTACTTTATGTTGACCTCTTAAAGAAATCTACATGCATTTGTATAGAGCAACCACACAAATATTTATGCATTACATGTGGTCCATGAAAGGAAAGACCAAGCTATTTTATAAAGTGGTGACATGTTAAGGTATAGTATAGTTCAAAATGATCCCAATAGATAAATCTAATGTGGGATACAGTATTAAACTTTCGAAGAGAGACAATTGTGATATCAGACTACCTGGTTCACATAGCTACTCAACCATTTACTTGTGTTACCCTGGGAAATTGACTTTGTCTCTCCGTGCCTCAGTTTATCTACTGGTAAAATGTGGATAATAGTAATATGTACTCCATGGAGTTGTTGTAAGTGTTAAGTTAAATAATTCATGTTAAACACTTAGCATAGTGCCTGATACTTAGCAAATAAGTATTAAATATTAGCTTTTATTATTATTATTAATCTTACTAAACCATTTTTATTAGATAATATTTGCACACTCATTATTTTAGCTATTGTTGAATCAAAATATAAAATGCTGAAGGAGATTTGAACACTTTTCTTGCAGTGAAAAAGATAGTGTTCTTAAAAAAATAAAAATATGCAGAGCAAGGGAAACAATATTTGAATGCAATATTTCCAAAGCTGTTACATAGGCAAGTTTTGTCTACCAATATCATAGTAATTACAATAATAATAATAATAGGAAGTGGCAATATTATCCTCTTAGATAATAACAATATCTATTTACATATTAAAGGCTTTGAAGATTTATGTAATTTAAATAAAATTTAACCCAGCATTTTCAGTTTCTATTGAACTATTCATCATCAAACACCTATTAATAGCTACTAAAAGTATGTACCAAAAGCTACCTGAAAATAGAGCCTGGAACATAGGATTTCAAATTTAACTTTTAATCTAATATAACTAGAATGACCAAACAAAGCTAAAAATTAAAACTTGTGACCCCTATCAACTTTTGTTAAAATATTTTTATATCAAAAGGAGATGGTGGGGAAAACGGAGTTTTATAAGTTAAAAATAATCAAAAGTATCTTTACAATAATATTATGTATCATATTTTTCTATTTGCCAAAGACAAGCCATAATCTTTCTCAAATACAGTTCTTTGGTCTATAACAATGTATAACATCTGAACAATTGAAATTACCTCAAACCTGAGGAAATAGCTTGCGGTGCCAGGTGAAGAACATAAAATTGAACTTTAAGTTCAACAAGAAGTAAAAAGTGGCTCTTTCAAGAGTTTCCCCCGACTCCGTGCTTATGGCTTTGCCAGCCAGATGTCCTTTCAGCATTAAGAAGACATATTACCTTTTCATAACTTTACTCTTATATGCTCTGGTTCAAAGTTCGCTACTGTCAGTATTTTTGATGGCACAGATTTGTTATTTTCCTTATAATATTTTTTCATTTATTCCTTCCTCAAGAAACTCACTCAAAGTCAAACATAAATTTCTATTTGCTCAAGGTCACCACAAACCAGTGAAAAGTAGAAATTGGTTTTATAAAAGTAACACAAAGATTGCTGGTAAAACACTGTGGCCCTAAGCCACAGTTTATAAATAGCCTGATTTTTAGCATCTTTTATTTCTGGAGCATATGCTATAAACACTCAGATTCTCAGAAGCCCAGGAATGGCCTTGGAAGTGATATTGGCCCTTAAGTAGCCTATGGAACATGAACAGATGTGGTGCAAATATTTGAGCTCTGGCTCAGGAGAACTATGAGGTCCTAAATCACTATTTGGGCATAATAGAAATGCATATAATTAGCCAAACCAAAATGAGTAAGCTATAATTTTCTAAAAATTTATAATTTGCTAAAAATTGAGACTATTAATGAGGAAGGGGAGAGTTTCAAAAAAGGGAATTCTTTTATATTTAATGTCTAACTAAATGTCTTCAAAGGCCAAGCTGGGGATCAAAATGTGTGAGACAGTTAGATAGAGAGTATATACTCCCTCAAGTAAGTAACTATTAATCCATTCAACTGCTTCTTATCCTCAAAGAATACAAGACCACTATTGTTAATCTACCAAATTTTCAAAAAAGGCAGAAGAAACAGATTTTTCTATGTGTTTATATCTGAATACATAATACATATCTGTTGTCTATTGTACTGTTGGTGCCTGAATGCCAATAAAAGAAATAATAGTTCTGATTCTATGCAGAACATTCAATATAGTTGAGAATACTCTGCCCTCCCTGTATCACATTTCCAAGGCCAATGAGATAGGAACCTGCATTAAAGAATTACCGAGCCCACAGAGTTTAGGCCCAAGCACTCCTGTATTGTGTTCAAAATGAGTGTAGCCTATATTACAAGGAGGACAACTCAGATGTTAGCTACATTAGAATAATTAAAGATGTGAAAGTGTTATTATTTCCTATTACTCTCTACTTGAATTTCATTCATCTCAGGAAATTTTATGAAAATGATTCATAAGTGAAAATTGTTTCATGTACCCAACATTTTTTTGGTTTTAACACCTACTGATATCCAATATTTATCTCAGAAAGTATCACCTGTGCAGAATCCTTTGCTATTCCCAACAGTGGTCTTCACTCTCTCCTCTTTTAACTCTCTATTATATACTTGTCCCTGTGATTGCCTTCATTGCAGCATATCATGACTAATTTATTTGAATGTCTGTCCATTCTAATGTAAACTTCTTAGGAGCAAAGGCTGTGTCTTGTCCACCTCTTTTTCACCATTTCCATACACAGGGCCTTGCAGATAGCAAGAGAATCATTAATATTTCTTAAATTGTATAGTATATGGCACATGTGAATTTATTTAACCTTATAGTATCTGTAAAATAAATTATGTGTTTTGGGGCTATAATATTAAATATTTCATGTTTGTGGTTATGATTAAGTATTTAGTTTTAAGTCTGTATTAATATTTACTCATTCAGTGACTTAACTTCCTAATTTTAAAATTTTAAATTACTCTAAAATAGTCTAATTTACTACAGGTAGCAATATTTATTTCCCAAATTATTGTATTGAATTAAGAAACATAGGTTTGAATCTCAGGTTCTCCTTAATGTGTTCTATAACCTTAGTACAAATTACTTTTTTTGGTATGTTTCCTCATGGGTAAAATGGTAAAAATAACATTTCTCTTCTCTACTCCAGGAAGTTATGCGAGAACAAAATGCCAACTAGTACATGTGGTGGAAAGTTTAATTATTGATGCAATGTCCTTTACAAATATAGTCCTAATAAAACTATTTTTAATTGTTTGTCAACATATTTAAATAATTATGGTACATTATAAAATCCATCAGAATTCAAGTTTTATATCTAACATGGAAAATTCACCTTCATATTTAATAAAAGTGTATATCAATAAAGTTTTTATTTTCATCAACTGGTTATAATATAAATCAATGTAACATAATACAATTTCAAAGAAAAAGACTATTAGCAAGCAAATGGCTGATTCACCCCAGAAAATTAGTATTATGGTACTTGGCAGTAATTTGACAGATAATAGACTTGAAAAGCAGGTTTTCAAGATTTACATATTAATGCAAGCAATTATTTAATTTTTTTACCCAATTTTGTACTTTGTTCAACTTTTACTATGTGTTTAATCTGGGAACTCATCATTGAAGCATTAAAAAAAAGCAGGATTCAAAATCCACAGTGGTAAATAAAAGGCATTTCTCAATAGAATTACATTAAATACTAGAAACACTATTAATGGAGTTTTAAATTCTTTTCACATGAAATCTTTGGAAGTGCAAAATTTGGTTGATAATCAACACTTTTAATTAGAGAAAAAAAAAAAAAACTAAGTTGGAGAAGATCCAAGTGAACCAAATAAAAATAAGTGCAATAAAAGAGGAATGAAACTATCATAAATAAACAGCCAAATTCAATTCAATGTACAGAAAATATATCAATGAGATAAAAATCACTTGCCACTTTAATATGAAAAAGTTCTATAAAAAACGATATTGGTATTTTAACAGGCATTGCATTGAATCTGTAGATCACTTTGGATAGTATAGACATTTTAACAATATTGATTCTGTTGATCCGTGGGTATGGTATCGTTTTCCACCTGTTTACTTACTCTGCTATTTCCTTCCGCACTGTTCACTAGTTCTCCCACTAGAGTTCTTTCACTTCCTTATTTAAGTGTATTCCCAGGTATTTTATTTTCTTTGTTGATATTGTGAAAGGTGTTGAGTATTTGACTTGGTTCTCAGTTTGACTGTTGTTTAAGTAAATGAATGCTACTGATTTGTGCATATTGATTTTATTATCTGAGATTTTGCTGAATTTATTTATCAATTCCAGTAGTCTCTTGGCAGATTCTTTCATGTTTTCTAAATAAAAGATCATATTGCCAGCAAGGAGTGTTAGTTTGACCTCTTCTACCTACATTTGGCTACACTTGATTTCCTTTCTTCTGTCTGATTGCTGTAGATAGAACATCAATCACCATTTTGAATACCAGTGGTGACAGAGGTCAAGCTTGTCTGGGTCCAGTGGTAAGCAGGAATGCTTTCAATTTTTTCTCATTCAGTATGATGTTGGCTATGAGCTTGTCATATATGGCTTTTTTATCATTTTAAGGTAAGTCCCCTCTAAGCCTATTTTGTTAAGTATTTTTATCATAAAAAGGTGCTGAATTTTTTCAAGTGCTTTTTCTGCATCTATTAAAAGGGTCATATTTTCTTCGTTTTTGTTTCTTATGTGGTGAATTACATTTATAGACTTGAATATATAGAACTATACCTGCAACTCTGGGAAGAGGCCATCTTGGTTGTGTTGGATTATTTTTTGATGGGCAGCTGAACATGATTTACTAAGATTTTATTGAAAAATTTTGCTTCTATATTGATAAAGGATATTAGTCTGTAGTTTCTGCACTTTGTAGAATCAGCGATGTTCCCATATAGCCAAAGCAGCCTTAAGCAAAAATAACAAATTGGAAGGCATCAATTTGCCAGACTTCAAGCTATACTACAAGGCTACACTAACCAAAACAACATGGACTGACACAAGAACAGAGGCATAGACCACTGGAACAGAACAGATAACCCAGATATAAAACCATCCCCATACTGCCATCTGATCTTTGATGAAACAGACAAAACATACACTGGAGAAAAGAATCTTTATCCAATAAATGGTGCTGAAAAAATTGGATAACCACATATTGAAGACTGAAAAAAGAATCTAAATCTCTCACCACTCACAAAAATCAACCCACAATGGAAAACAGACTTAAGGCATGAAACCATGAGAATTCTAGAAGAAAATGTTGTAAAAACTCTTACAGACATCAGCCTAAGGAAAGAATTTATCCAGAAGACACCAAAAGCAATTACAGCAATAATAAAAATAAGTAAATGGGACATGATCAAATTGTAAAAGCTTATGAAAAACCAAGGAAATAATTATCAGAGTGAATAAATAATCTAAAGAATGAGAGAAAATATTTGCATGCCATACATCTCATAAAGGACTGATAACTATAGTTTGGTGCAAAGGTACTTGCGGTTTTAGCATTGTTGAAATTTGCCTTTTAATATTGTAATACATTCTTGAATAAATGTGGTTATGTTGCACATCATTTTAATGCACATATTTTTCTTTATGTTTTTTTTTTGCTAATGACTTATTACTTGTTGTTTATTTGATATTTATTTTGGACTATGGGAATGATGTTAAACAAAAAGCAAATTTAAGCAATTTACTTATTTGAGTTCAAAATGGGTAATAAAGCAACAGAAACAACTTGCAACATCAACAATATATTTGGCTCAGGAACTGCTAATGAACATACAGTGCAGTGGTGGTTCAAGAAGTTTTGGAAAGGAGACAAAAGTCTTGAAAATGAGAAGCACAATGGCCAGCTATTGGAAGTTGACAATGACAAATTGAAAGCAATTATAGAACCTGATCCTCTTTAAAATAACTACATGAGAATTTGCTGAAGAACACCTGGTCATTTGGCATTTGAAGCAAATTTGAAAAATGAAAAAGGTTGATAAGTAGGTGCCCCATGTGCTCACCAAAAATTAAAATTAAAAATATCATCTTTTGAAGTGTCATTTCATCTTCTATAATGCAACAACAAATCATTTCTCATTCAGATTGTGATGTGTGATGAAAGATGGATTTTATATGACAACCGTCAATGACAAGCTCAGTGGTTGGATTGAAAAGAAGCTCCAAAGCACTTCCCAAAGCCAAACTTCCACTAAAAATGGGTCATGGTCACCATTGTATGATCTGATGCCAGTCTTAAGCATACAGATTTCTGAATCCCAGCAAAACCATTACATCTGAGAAGTATGCTCAGCAAATTGATGAAATGCACTGAAAACTGCAATGGCTGCAGCCAACATTGGTCAACAGAAAGGGCCCAGTTCTTCGTGACAACACCCAAACATAGATTGCGCAACAGCACTTCAAAATATGAACAAATTGGTCTATGAAGTTTTGGCAGATCCACCATATTTTCCTGATCTCTCACCAACCGACTACCACTTCTTCACGCATCTTGAAAACTTTTTGTAGGACAAATGCTTCCACAAACAGCAGGATGCAGAAAATGCTTTCCAAGAGTTCGTAAAATCCTGAAGCATGGATTTTTATGCTACAAGAATAAACAAACTTATTTCTTGTTGGCAAAAAAAAAAATGTGTTGATTGTATTGGTTCCAATTTTGATTATTAAAGTTGTGTTTGAGCTTCATTATAATAATTTAAAATTCAGGGTTCAAAACCACAATTTATTTTGCACGAAAATAAATAGAATATATAAAAAACTCAGAATAACCATCAAGAAAATATCAAACACCTCTGTTAAAAAGTGGACAAAAGACATGAACAGAAAATTTTCAAAAGAAGATAGACTAATGGCCAAAAAACATATGAAAAAATGCTCAACATCTCCAATCATCAGGGAAATGCAAATCAAAACCACAATGAGGTATCACTTAACTCCAGTGAGACTGGCTTTTATCAATAAGCCCCCAAACAACAAATGTTGGCCTGGATGCAGAGAGATATAAACGATCAAACACTGCAGACAGGACTGCAAACTACCACAACCTCTATATAAAGTAGTATCAGATACCTGAAAGAACTAAAAGTAGAACTATCATTTGATCCAGCAATTCCTGGTACTTGCCCAAAGGAAAAAAAAAGCACTCTATAGAAAGAAAGCTTTGCAATAGAATTTTTATAGCAGCATAATTCACAATTTCAAAGATGTGGAAATAATCCAATTGCCCATCAATACATGACTTGTTCAATAAAATGTAGTATATGTATACCATGGAGTACTACTCAGCCATAATAAATTGGTGAACCAATACCTCTTGTATTATCCTGGATGGAGTTGGAGCCCATTCTTCTAAGTAAGATATCACAAGAATGGAAAAACAAGTACCAGATGTAATCACTGTTAAATTGGTACTAATCAATAAACACTTACGTGCACATATGGAAGTAACATGGGG
This sequence comes from Mirza zaza, assembly GCA_008750895.1. Classification (NCBI taxonomy): domain Eukaryota; kingdom Metazoa; phylum Chordata; class Mammalia; order Primates; family Cheirogaleidae; genus Mirza; species Mirza zaza. The sequence continues at coordinate 14,676 of VSMD01089706.1, forward strand.
GATTGGGCAGGTTGTGGGGAGAAGGGAATGAGTAAATTCACACATAATAGGTGTGGTTCATGCTGTCTGGTGGATTAGTACATTTGTGTGATGAAAGTTTTTGTATCCCTATAATATTCTGAAATAAATAAATAGATAAATAGATAGATGTAGTGTGAAACAGAGGCAGCATACTTGATTTCCTACCCACTGTCCCTCTGTCCATTATTCTCTGAGTAATTGTTGATGATCATCAAAGACATCTTTCAAAATTCTTAGGAGCTGACAGTATCAAAAATGTCAAAATAGCATTGTGGAAATATAGTAAAATAATCGGCTGCCACATTACTTGAGACAGTTGTTAAAATATGACAACTAGACCTGACTCTAAGGATTCAGACTCAGTAGATTTGGGCAACCTGGGTCTGCATATTAGTAATCACTTGCATGCTCTGATTGAGGTGATCCAAAGCCCAGCATATTGTAAAATTACTCAATAAATGTCTACAATATACCCTCAAGTCTTCCCGACTGTAGTTTTCTCCAGTGCAATAAAATATACAGAGAGAGTTTTCCAGAAAAATAAAAGCCCATTTTATCATGGTAACTACTTGCACAAGCACAAGAACTCTTACATTTTTTACTGCACCATGCCCAAAGCAATCAAGATCATTAAAACCTAAATTCTCTTACTTATGCTTAGTATTCAACTTTCCTTCAGTACTTACTCTCTATTTTAGCAGTCCAGACTCTCCTCTGTCTCTCACATATGGCATCTTGGTGCCTGCTTCTGTGCCTTTCCTCATTAGAATACCTTTTTTACTTGTTCTAATGTCTTTCCACTATCCTAACCATTCATCAGGATATATTATGTGGCTATTACAGTAACCACTGATGTTTCCATTCTTTATCTCTTAGTATATTCGTTCATGCCAGGTACATCAACCGAACATTAGGGTATAGAACTATGGACTCTTTGAGGCCAGTGCCATTGTATAAAATATTTCTTTTCACATGCCCCAGAATGTAAAATATACTGAATACATATAAATCACCCTTTGCCTCACAGTCTGATGTGAGTCCATACCATTGGTGAACATAAAACACATAGATGGATCATAGATCATTGAAAGACATACTTTGCAGGTTAGTTGAAATGAATACCATTATTATTATTTCTTTATCCTTATCCATGTCATATTTGTACAATAAAAGCATAGATCAGTATTTTATAGCATGGCTCAAATGAAAACTGCCTAAATTTCTATCTCAGTCTTGCCATTTACTAGTTAAATTATTTTGATCATTTTCCTTATATTTGGATGCATCAGTTTCTTCATATGTAAAGTTTGATAAACTTTAAAATCTGCTTAAATGTTATTATGAGAGTTTAAAAATACAAGTAAAGATGCTTAGAAGAATGCTTAGTATGTAATAAATACTCAATAAATGTAAGCCATGTTAATACTACTACTATTACTACTACAAATACTTTGATAATTCTGAGAGGAAGACTGGTGGTCAATACCTAAGCATCAATAATTTTAATCTCCTTTTTATGTGTTTTTATTTCTTCTGTATCTACATTTTCTCTACCTGGAATGGCCTTCTTCTTCAGAGTTCTTCCAACAATGTCTCATGTATACCAGTGAATTCTTAATAATCTGTCAAGTATCAACTTACATGTAGACTCTTCTGTGAAATAGAGACAAATTGGGTGCTGCTTTTACAATTTTTCTAAAGCACTGTGTATGTTCATCTATCCTAGCTCTTATCAGTATGTAATTACTTGTTTGATTATTTGTTTACATGTTCCCATCTCTTGTCAACATGTAAATTCTTTGTGGGGGAGGAACTAGTTTTACTTATCTTTGTATCCCCATGGTCTATCATAATATGTGACACAAGCTCAATAAATGTGCCCTGAATAAATTAATAAATTTTACAGGTGGTTAAAATGTTGAAATATATGACTTTGTTCCTTCAGCACATGAACATTTTACCACCTACTCTTCCTTAGAAATTAAGAGTAATGATGACCATGTTAAATGACGCACCAAAACAAAGCACTTAAATGATTTGAAGATGGGATAAAGCTCACTTGGTTATGATGAATTATTTTTTGACCTGTTGTTGGATTCAGTTTTCTAAGATTATGTTGAGTATTTTTGCATCTATATTCATGAGTGATATTAGTCTGTAGGTTTTTTTAATTATTATTATTATTTTATGTTACATCATTTCCTGGCTTTGGTATCAAAATGCCTTGTCTTCATACACTGAGTTTGGGAGGATTCCATCCTTCTCAATGTTTTGGAATAATGTTTTTTATTTCCATGATATTTGCAGTGACCTCTCCTTTTTCATTTCTGATTAAGTTTAACAAAGTCCTTTCCTTTCTAGTTCTTGTTAATCTAGCAAGAGGGATATCCATATTGTAAATCTTTTTGATAAACCAGCTTTTGGTTTTATTGATCTTCTATATAGTTCTTTTGTTCTCAATTTCATTTAATTCTGCTCTGATCTTAGTTATTTCCTTTATTCTGCTAGGTTTAGAATCAACTTTTTCCTCCTTTTTCAGTTCCTTGAGACTTTTTATTAGATTGTTGATTTTGTGAGCTTTCTGTCTTCTGGAAGTGAGCATTTAATGCCATTAGTTTTCCTCTCAGACCTGATTTTTCTGTAGCCCATAGATTTTTATAACTTGTGTCCCCACAACCATTTATTCAAAGAATCTCTGATTTCCATCTGGATCTCTTCCTTTAACCAGTTCTCGTTCACCAAAAGATTGTTTAATCTCCATGCTTTTGTGAGGCAGTGAGCATTTCTGTTGGAATTAATCTCTAGTTTTATACCTCCATGGTCTGAAAAGATACATGGTACAATTTCTAATTTTTAAAATATATTGATTGCAAGGCTGGTTCAACATACACAAATCTATAAATGTAATTGAGCACATAAATAAAAGCAAGGAAAAATACCATCTGATTCTCTCAATAGACACATAAAAGACATTTGATAAAATTCAGCACACTTTTATGGTAAAAACCCTTAACAAAATAGGTATAGATGGAACATTCCTTAAAGTTATTAAGGACATATAATATAAACCCACAGCCAATATCATATTGAGTGGGGAAAAATTGAAAGCATTCCCACTTAGAACTCGAACCAGACAAGCATGCCTGCTATCTCCACTTCTATTCAATGTAGTGCTAGAAGTCCTTGCCAGAGCAATCAGACAAAAGAAGGGAAGTAAAGGTGTTCAAATGTGGGCAGAGGAGGTCAAACTCTCACTCTTTGTTGATGATATATTATTATAACTAGAAAATCCCAAAGATTCAACCAAGATATTTCTTGAATTGATAAACATATTCAGTAAAGTCTCAGGATACAAAAGTAATGCATACAAATCAGTAACTTTCATACATCCTAATAAGAGTCAAGCCAAAAATCAAATCAAAGATGCAGCACCTTTCACAATATCACCAAAGAAAATTAAATATTTAAGAATATATTTAATGAAAGAGGTGAGAGATATTTATTAGGATAACTATGAAACACTGAGAAAAGAAATTGTAGAAGATGTCCACAAATGGAAATCCCTACCATGCTCATGGATTGGTAGAATCAACGTTGTTAAAATGTTCATACTACCTAGAGTGATCTATAGAATTAATTCAATCCCTATCAAAATTTCACCATTCTTTACATATTTACAAAAAATAACTATAAACTTTGTCTGGAAACAGAGAAGACCTTGAATAGCCAGAGCAATCTTAAGCAAAACGAACAAATTGGGAGGCATCAGTTTGCCAGACTTCAATCTTTACTACAAGGCTATAGTACCCAAAACAGCATGGTATTGACACAAGAACAGAGCTATAGACCTTTGGAATAGGACAGAAATCCCAGATATAAAACCATCCTCATATTGTCATCTAATCTTTGACAAAGTATACAAAACTATCCATTGAGGGAAAGAATCAATAAGAATTCAATAAGTGGGGCTCAGAAAACTGGATATCCATATGCAGAAGATTGAAACTGCATCCCCAACTCTCACCTCTCACAAACATCAACTCACGTTGCATAACAGACTTAAACCTAAGGTGTGAAGCCTTAATAATTCTGGAATAAAATGTTGTGAAGACTCTTTTAGACATTTTCCTAGGTAAAGAATTTATGAAGCCCCCAAAGCAATCACAGAAGCAACAAAAATAAATAAATGGGACCTGATTAAATTAAAAAGCTTCTCCACATCAAAGGAAACTATCATTAGGGAGAATAGACAACCTACATACAGAGTGAGAGATAATATTTGCTTTCTACACATCTGATAAAGGGCTGATAACAAGAATCTATATAGATCTTAAGAAAATAAACAAGAAAAAATCAAACAGCCCCATTAATAATGGACAAAGAACATGAACAGAAAGTTTCAAAAGAAGATAAAATAATGGCCAGAAAACATATAAAAAAGTGGTCAACATCTCTAATTATTAGGGATATGCAAATCAAAGCTACAATGAAATATCACCTAACACCTATGAGAATGACCTTTACCAAAAAGTCCCATAATTATAAATGCTGGCAAGGACGTGCAGAGATTAGAGCACTTTTACACTGCTGGTGGGACTGAAAATTAGTACAATCCCTATAGAAAATACTTTGGAGATACCTCAAAGAGATAAAAATAGAAATACCGTTTGATCCAGCAATCCCACTACTAAGCATCTATCCAAAGGGGGAAAAATACGTTCTATAATTAAGATATCTGCCATCGAATGTTTAAGGCCGTACAATTCACAATTGCCAAGATGTGGCATCAATACAAGTGTCCATCAATACATGAGTGGATTAATAAAATGTGGTATATGTATACCATGGAATACTATTCAACTGCAAAAAACAATGATCTTCTAGCACACCTCTTATATTATCCTCAGTAAAGACTGAGCCCATCCTTCAAAGCGAGGTATCACAAGGATAGAAAAACATGCACCACATGTACTCACCATCATCTATATTTTTAGTTGTCCAATTAATTTCTTTCTATTTTTAGTAGAGACAGGGTCTCACTCTTGCTCAGGCTGGTTTTGAACTACTGACCTTGAGAGCGATCATCCCGCCTCAGGCTCCCAGAGTGCTAGGATTAAAAACGCGAGCCACCATGCCCGGCCTAATAAAGACCATTTATGAGATCAAATAATTCTCAAGAGTGAAAAATCAAAAGCCTTTCTTCTAAGATTTGGAACAAGACAAGGATGTCCACTTCCACCATCCTTTTATACAGGATAGCAGTGGAAGACCTAACCAGAGCAATTACACAAAAGAAAGAAATAAAAGTATTCCAAATTGGAAAGGAAAAAGTAAAATTGTCACTGTTTGCTGATGATATGATCTTATATGTAGAAAACTCTAAAGAAATTATCCAAAAAGCATTATAACTAATAAACAAATAAAATAAAATTTAAAGATATAAACTTAACATACAAAAATCAATAACATTTCTAGACACTAAAAACAAACTATCCAAAAAAGAAATCATGAGAACAATCCCATTTAAATAGCTACAAAATTGAAATTTTTTAGTAATAAATTTAATGAAGGAGATGAAAAACCTGTACACTAAAGAAGAAAAAAAAAAAACATTGAGGAAAGGTATTGAGGAAGACACAAAGAAATGGCATGATATCTTGTGTTCATAGATTGAAAGAATTAATATTGTTAAAATGTCCCTACTACCCAAAGCAATCTACAGATTCAATGCAACCTCTTTCAAAATTCCAATAATATTTTTCATAGAAATAGAAAAAATCCTAAAATTAATTTGGAACCACACAAAAAAAAAATAGCCAAGGCAATCATTAGCAAAAAGAGCAAAGCTGGAGGCATTATACAACCTGGCTTCAAAGTATACTATCCTAGTATAGTAATCAAAACAGCATTAAACTGACCAAAAATAGAGACACTGACCAATGAAACAGAGTAAAGAGCCCAGAAATGAACTCACACATGGATGGTCAATTTTTTGGCAATGTGCCAAGATACACAATGGGAAAACGGATATTATCTTAAATAAATGATACTGGGAAAACTGGATATTTACATGCGGAAGAATGAAATTTCACCCTTATCTCATATCATCTACAAAAATCAACTCAAAATGGATTAAGGAGTTAAACATAAGACCAGAAACAATAATGACACTAGAAGAAAACATAGGAGAAAAGCTACAGGACAATACTCTGGGCAATATTTTTTTAGATTTTATTCCAAAAATGCAGGCAACAAAAGCAAAAATACAGATAACAAAAGAAAAAGTACACAAGTAAAATTATATCAAACTAAAAAAAAAAAAAAAAAAAAAAAAACTTCTGTACAGCAAAGAAAACAACAGTGTATAGAGACAACCTACAGATTAGGCTAAAATATTTTCAAAGTATACATCTATCTGATAAGGGGTTAATATCCAAAATATATAAGGAACTCAAACAACTCAATAGCAAGTAAGTAAGAATGTCGATTAAAAAATGAGCAAGATACTCGAGTATACATTTCTCAAAAGAAGTTACACGAATGGCCGACAGATACATGAAAAATGTTCAATATCACTTATCATTATGAAAATGCAAATTAAAACCAGAATGAGTTATTGTTTCATACCTATAAGAATGATTATTATCAAAAAGTGGAAATATAAGTGTTGGCAAGGATGTAAAGAAAAGCGAGCCCTTGTACATTGTTGGTAGGAATGTAGATTAGTATAACATTATGGAAAACTAGATGGAGGAACCTCAAAAACTAAAAATAGAATTACTACACGACCCAGTAATCCCACTTCTGGGTGTTTACTCAAAAAATTGAGATAAGTTTGTTGAAGAAATGCCTGTACTACCATGTTCATTGCAGCACTATTCGCAATAGCCAAGTATAGACTCCACCTAAGTGCCCATCAGTAGATGAGTAGATAAAGAAAATGTGTTATAAATACATAATGGAATACTACTCAGAGTTACAAAGAGAAGGAAATTCTTTCATTTGGGACAACATGTGCAGAATTGGTGAACATTATACTAAGTGAAATCAGCCCAGCACAGAGAGAAAAATATTCCATGTTCTCACTTATATGGAGAATAAAAATTCCATCTTATTCTGGAAAATGACCAGATAAATGGTGTGTTACTGAATGTGCTACTTTAGTACAAATAAATGAAGAATGTTTAAAAAAAAAAAAAAAAGAAAAAGAAATCAAACTCATTGGAGTAGAAAATGCAAAGATGGTTACAAAGGCTAGAGGGTAAGATGTATGGAGAGGTGCTGGTCAAAGGGTACAGGATCTCAATTAGACAGGAGTAATAAGAGGATTTTTTATATCTATTAAACAGTATGATAAATATAGTTGACAATTGTGCATTGTACCTTTCAAAATTGCTAAGAGAGTACATTTCAAATGTTCTCATAATACCTTGAAATTTAAAATTGGAAGGCTACAGAAATAATAGGAATAATGAAAAAATAAGTATTTGAGCTGATTGATATGTTAATTAACTTGTCTTAGTTATGCTGCATTGTATTCACAAATTATAAATTTGTTTTTTACTCCATAAATATAAACAATTATAAATTGTCAATTTATAACGAAATAAAAAATGATTCTGATTCTGCTTAGTCCTTTTTTCATTATTTCTATCTCTTTATCAATGTTCTCTATTTGACGAAACATTGTCCTCATACCTTCTTTTACTTCTCTAAGCATTATTTCCTTTAGTTCTTTGAACATATTTATAATGATTACCTTAAGGCCTTTTTAAAACATGACATCTTGTCCCTCTTTGGGCAGTTTCTTTTGCCTGCCTTTTTTTCCTCCCATGCATAAGGGTGACACTTTTCTGTCTTTGGCTGTCTCATAATTTTTTGTTAAAATGGGGACATTTCACATAATATATTGTAGCAACCTGAGAACTGATCCCATCAAACATTAAGCTGCTGGTGGTGTTGGTGTTTGCTTGGTTAATTGTTAACTTATTTATTTAATGATTTTGCTAAGTTGATTGTGTGAATATTTTTCCTGCAGTATGTAACCCCCTCTGATATCCTGACTCAGGCTTTTTTTCCTTGTTTTTATCTTTTAGCCTGGCTACTTAGGGATCATCTCTGGGTCATTTTAGCCATTTATTAGCCAAAAAAAATATTCTTAAGTCCCCTTAGCCAATTAAACTTTCATCCTTTACCATTGGATATGTATATGTGGCTTGGAGGCTGCTATAGTATTTCAGTGAGTTTGTATTTTCCCACATATTCAACCAGAAACTAGTAGCTTAGATTTTTCCTCTTTGATAGCTTCTGGGATGGCATATTCTTGGAAGCGGGCACAGAATTTCAGACTCCTTGGGTTGGCTGTGAGATTATTTTTTAAGCCCAGATTTTTTTTTTTTGGTGTTATCCCTGAGTCAGAGTAGTTTATTGTTTAGCCACATGTTCAGTCAGAGGTTGTGTTTAAGCCCTTTGTGCCAGTGAAGTCTCCACCCCTGTTCTGATGGGTCTATGTTTAACTATAGTAATGATTTCAATTCTGTTCCATATGCTACTCTGATTGTTCCTGATTGAGTGAAGCTTTGTGCATGCAAAATGCTGGACAACAGTGTTGATTGTGAACCCAGTAGAACTATTTTTGTGTGTCTATTTTGCTGGTTCTCTGTGTTAAACTTCTGATTGCTCTGTCGTTTTTTTTTTTTTTTTTTTTTGTTTTTTTTTTTTTTCTATGAGTTTTCTATTATTTTCTCTCTGGCAAGTTCTCCTCTGTCATCAGCAATGCCCTTAGGCATAAAATTCTCCAAGCTCTATTTCAAATAATGTCAGTTCCCTCAGGCAGAACTGCAGGACCCTTAATCCTTAAGGCCTGCCTCTCTGGCCTGCTTCTTCTACCCATGGGCACTTAACAACAGCTGGGGATAGAGACAGTGACCCACTTCTTCAAGAGTGAAACCCTTACTCTATGAGTACGCATGGGGAGATAAGCAGGTATGACAGCACCTAGTCTTCCCTCTTACCTCTCCTTGGGGTAAGATATCAGCAAGCTTGTGTAGGATAATGAGTAAGCTTGCACAGGACAATAGTGACCCCAATATTTTCAGCATGGTGCTCCTGGGAAAGACCTTCCATACTACAAGTGGCAGAAGAGAGAGCAAGTCCTCTATATTACATCTCCCTGCAGTGGAGTTTCTGAAACATAGGACTGGATCGGAGAGAAAAGCAAGCAGCCTTCCTACCTTCACCCTTCTGGAGTAGAACTTTCATAACAAAGAGCTACATAGGAAGAGGTAATGATAATGAAACAGGTAAAGACTCAAAAGCCAAAGGCTTGCTGTTCTTACTGAAATTAGTATATTTTCTTGAATGATTATTCCTCCACTTGCTGTATACCATTAGAAAATTTTCAGAGATTTTAAATGATATTTTAAAAAATTTTTCTCCAGTTAAATGATTTCTTGCTGGGAAGAAAGTTTGTCATGCTCTTCACTCCTTTATTCCAGAGGTCACCTTATCAGTTTTCAGTTTGCTATTTACATAGTCTGTTTCACATTGAGATTCAGAGAGATAGTTGTACTGTGTAACACTGCTATCATCTTCCTGAGATCTCCCCACACTTCACTTTTTAAATAGAGAAATATTATGATTAAAATCTAAATGGAAAAAAAAAAATTTGTCTTAAGGCAGTATCCCCATCAAACTATCAAATAACTTTAAATTGATAAGAATAGTTATAGCTTGAAACTTTATGACCAGAAAACTTATGAATCCCCTTAGTTTCTCAGGTCAAATAAATGTTTTATGAATGTCATTTAGCTGGTGATGTTATAGGAATATATATGAAGAGAAAATTTTACAAAAGTAGATCTCTTTTGCATTAAAAATTAAGAGTAGTAGTTTTAAGGTAGAATATGTTATTATCTTAAAGACATTGATCCTTTTCATGTAGAATTTATCTATAATAAATTGATATAATTGATATAATTAAGATCACTGAAAAATAAACATCCCATTTCAAATCAAAAGTGTAGTTTATTATATCTCAAACACAAAGCAGTGCAATTAATTAAAGTATGGGCCTAAACTATTGACAGTTTTGCAATCTTAACCATAGCTTGTTTATGCCAGCAGCAAAGAAGCCAGAAGAGCAAGTGGCAATGAAATCACGAAAGGTGTTTTCTACAGCTTGTTGAGAATTGAATATATTTCCTTGCAAGCAGTGTCCCAAAGCCTGGAAGAAGTGGTAGTCAGTTAATACAAAGTCTGGTGAATACACTGGATGACAGAGAGTTTCCACATCCAGCTTCTGTAGTTTGAACAGTGTTTTTTGTGCAACATATGGTTGAGCATTGTCTTGCAAGAGGTTTGGCATATCTCTATTGATCAATTCTGGCTGCTTAATCACAAACTTCCTCATCATGTCATCTAATAGTTTGCAGTAGACATCCGCTGAAATGAATTGACCACGTTTCATGAAGCTGTAGTGGATAATAGCAGCTCTGGACCACCAAACAGACACCATTAGCTTTTTGTGATGAATATTTGGTTTTGGACTGTGTTTCAGCACTTATTATTTATCCAGCCATTGTGCTGATGCTTGCAATTGTCAAAAAGGATCCATTTTTCATCATACATAATAATATGGCGTAGAAATGATTCACCCTTATGTCGTGACAGCAAAGAAATACTGCAAGCATCCAGATAATTTCTTTTCTGATGCTTGTTTAATTCATGTGGAACACATCTATCCAGCTTCTTTACCTTGGAAATTTATTTCAAATTGTTCAACATTATTGGAATAATAACATTAAACCTTGCTGCTAATTCACATGTAGACTGGGATAGATTTACTTCCACTACAGCTCTCAGCTCAGCATTATCCACCATGGTCTCAGGTGGTACAAGTGGCTCATTTTCAAGATTAAAATCACCAGAACAGAACTTCTCAAACCATCAATGTACTGTTCTTTCATTAGCCACAACCTTCTCAAACAGTCCATTGATATTTTGAGCTGTCTGCACTGCACTTGGTTTCAGGAAGGAACTCATATTTGAAAATAACTCCAATTTTTGATTTAGCCATAGTTTTGAAAAATGCTCTAAATATTTTTGAAAGATAATCATCAGCCAAAACATGTCTTTGAAAGAATGAGGATGTACCTTCACAATAAAAATAAAACAAGAAGTGACAAAGTGAAATGTCAGAGATATCAACTGTCATAGTTAGTACTTATGGAAATTAGACATTTCATACTTATTAACCTATATACACCAAGAAGACATACTTATCTACATTTTATGATGTTGAAAAATAAATATTAATATTACTCTTATCTGACTTTATTTTCAATTACTGTTTTAGCGATTCCAATATGATAATATTTTTTCTCCTTACCAAGCTGGTGGCATTCTAGAAGTGTGTGTAACAATAATGTTTCAATTTGATTCAGAGTTCCATTATATTTTTGGTTTTCATAAAAATATTGTCTTACTTTCTATCTTGCTAAAAGCAACATTTGGCTGTAACATTTCCTAGCATTTTATCTTCTAGACCACTGCAAATAACAAGTCAGAACTCAAAATTTAACATAAGATTGATGCTGAAATTCTAAAAACCTACCGGAATAATATATATCATGTTATTTGGGCAAATTAATTTCCAAATTTACAATAGGAAATGCTATGAGTCTCAGAATGCTTATTTCATTTGAGCAATAGATTATAAATTCCATCTTAATTCTATATTATTTTTGTGTTTAATCTGCAATATATCTTCTTGATATTTATTAAAAGTGCTTATAGTTACATAAAGACTGTTAGGCAGCTACATTAAATAGTTGATGTCACATTGGAAAAAGGTTTTAAAGTACTAAAAATAACTTGCACTATATCACATTAATTATTATACTCCTCAAGATGATACAATTGGAATGGGGCAGAGCAAGACGGCAGAAGAGAAAAACGGTCAGCCAGAGTGTCTCTGCAAAAAAGACAGATTTTAGAAGAAATTAGAAGAAATAAGAAAGCAGACAAGCACACATTGGATGAAGGTCAGAAGGAGGGGTGAAGAAGACTATGGGAGACTCCATGGGAGGAGGTTGTGGAGGAGAACTGAAAGAAGAGACCTCCCGAGAAGCTCGAAGACCAGCGATAAGGGTAGGTGGAGCAGTTAACTTCCCCCTGCCTTGCATCTTGGACTGCTGGTGGGCTCTCCAGTGGTTGGAGAGACCTACAGACACCAGCCCAGAGATGGCCACCACCAGAGAGCAGTAAGCCTGTTGCGGACACAGCACCAGGCTCCCAACTCCCTCAGGGCACCTCCTTGTGCACAGACTCCAGCCGCTTGGCAGGCCCCATATTACTTCATTCTCCCCTCCCCTTCCCTAAAATTCACAATAGTGGTTTAAACTATCGTCTAGAATGTGGAACAATAGTAATAAGAGCCAGGATAATATGTTATAGATAGCATGGACTTTAATGGAACAGGAGCTTTGAGGACTGCAAAAGAAAGATGACTTATAATCAGTCAGGATGAGTAAGACAAATGTTGACTTCTTTTTCACTCCATCATAAAGTGAAAGGCTATTTAATTATTTATTGTGACTATATATTAGTAAACCTCTAATAAATATATTTCCTTACTATTATTAAAATATGATTTATCATTACTTGTGTAGATACAGACATACATACAAAATAAAGTATATCATATATTAAGACTTTGTAATTAATAATTCTAAAGAGGCTGGATACTAACTGAAGAAAATTATTTGATTAAAGGTAATTTTGAGCAAGGTCTATTCACAAACAAATATTTTGTCTTGAAACAGCTTACTGTGCTATAGGAATTTGAAATTGGGAGGTATGACAAATGCAGTATTCATAATGCTGACATCTGCAATGAAAAAAAAAACACAGTTATACCTTTACATAGTTTATATTTTACCTTCTGATTTATGTTAGATAGAAATCAATTAGATAAAATGCACATTATTCTGAAAATATCAGTGTTCAATTCTGTAAGGTTCTGCTTTCCCTGGAAAATGCATAATAGGTCAATGGAGAACTAACTGAGGCCACATTCAAAATTGAAATTGACATGAAAATTATTATAAGGGATATTTGGTGAAAGCTAAAAATTCAATTGTATAATATTTTTGAGGTTAAAAAGGGGTTTTATTTAAACATCTTCCATTGATAGAGTTTTAAAAAAAAATTACAGCATACTGTGGGGGTAAAAATGTTAAGGTTACATATATTGCCCTTGCCTCCCCTCCCCCCTTGAGTCAGAGCTTCAAGTGTGTCTATCCCCCAGTTGGTGTGCATAGCATTCAATATGTATGTATACACCCATCCCCTACTCCCCACCTGCCCAACACAGGATAAATGTTATTTCTATTAAGTCCACTTAGTTAATACCAATTTTCTGGTGAGCACATGTGGTGCTTATTTTTCCATTCTTACCATACTTAATACAATGGGTTCCAGCTCTTGCCAGGAAATTAAAAGAGGTGCTATATCACCATTGTTTCTTATAGTTGAATAGTATTCCATGGTATACATATACCACATTTTATTAATCCACTCATGAATTGATGGGCACTTCGGTGGTTTCCAGACCTTTGCAATTGGGAATTGTGCTGCTATAAACATTAGAGTGCAGGTGTCTTTTTCATAGAGTGACTTTTGTTCTTTTGGGTAGATGCCAGTAACTGCATTGCTGGATCAAAAGGTAGATCAACTTGTATTGCTTGAAGATACCTCCATATTGCTTTCCACAAAGGCTGAAATAGTTTGCAGTTTCACCAGCAATGTAGGAATGTCCCTATCTCTGTACTTCTAGCTCAACATTTATAATTTTGGGACTTGTTATTAAGGGCCATTCTCACTGGAGATAAGTGATATCTCATTGTGGTTTTGATTTGCATTTCCCTGATGATTAGAGATGTTGAGCATTTTTTCATGTTTGTTGCCCATTATTTTGTCTTCTTTTGGAAGGTTTCTGTTCATGTCCTTTGCCCACATTTTGATAGGCTTGTTTGATTTTCCCTTGCTGATTTTCCTGAGTTCTAAATAGATTCTAGTTATCAGCCCTTTATTGGATATGTAGCTTGCGAAAATTTTCTCCCATTCTGTGGGTTGGCTATTTGCTCTCTTGACAGTTTCTTTGACTGCGCAGAAGCTTTTTAATTTGATCAGATACTCTTTATTTATTTTTGTTGCTGCTGTGATTGCCTTTGGGGTCTTCTTCATAATTCTTTGCCTAGGCCAATGTCTAGAAGAGTATTTCCAACATTTTCTTCTACAATTGTAATAGTTTTACATGTAAAGTTTAAGTCTGTTACCCAGCATGAGTTGATTTTTGTGAGAGGTGAAAGGTGTGGGTCCTGTTTCAGTCTTCTGCATGTGGCTATCCAGTGTTCCCAGCACCATTTATTGAATAAGGATTCTTTTTCCCAGTGTATATTTTTGTCTGCTTTGTCAATGACTAGATGGCTATACAAGGATGGTTTCATATCTGGTTCTCTGTTCTGTTCCACTGGTCAATGTCCCTGTTCTTGTGCCAGTTGCTATCTGTTTTAATTATTATAACCTTGTAGTGTAGATTCAAGTCTGGCAAATTGATATTTCCCATTTTGTTTTTATTGCCTAGGATTGCTTTTTCTATATGGGGTTTTCTCTGGTTCCATACCAAAAGTAAAATTATTTTTTCTATATATGTCAAAAATGATGATGGTATTTTAATAAGGATTGCATAGACTCTGTAGATCACTTTGGATAGTATAGACATTTTAACAATGTTGATTCTGCTGACCCATGAGCATGGAATGGGCTTCCACCTGTTTACATCCTCTGCTATTTCCTTCTTCAGTGTTCCATAGTTCTCCCTGTAGAGGTCTTTTACCTCCTTGGTTAAATATATTCCAAGGTACTTTATTTTCTTTGTTGCTGTTTTGAAGGGAATTGAGTCTTTGATTTGGTTCTCACTTTGATTGTTTTGGCATATATGAATGCCTCTGATTTCTGTTTATTGATTTTGTATCCTGAGATTTTACTGAATTCATTTATCATTTCAAGGAGTCTCTAGATAGAGTCTTTCAGGTTTTCTAGGTATAATATCATATCATCAGAATAGAGTGAGAGTTTGATTTCTTCTGCTCCCATTTGGATGCCCTTTATTCCCTTAATTCCATGGATTGGGCAGCATCAGATTTCTCTACTGAAACCTTACAAGCAAGGAGAGACTGGGGCCTCATTCTCACTCTTCTGACACAGAATAATGCCTAGCCTAGAATATTGTTCCCTGCAAAACTATGTTTTGTATACACAGAAAAAAATCAAGATATTCTCAGATAAACAAAGACTGAAGGAATTCACCGAGACAAGACCAGCCCTTCAAGAATTACTTGAAACAGTGTTACCCACGGATCAGCAGGATAAACACTCACAAATTTAAATCCACTCAAAAGTTAAAGATCAAAGGCCAGATACCACAATAAGGTGGTACCATAATAAAGGTATGGAAAAACAGCTTAAAAGAGAAATAACTGCAAAACTGTGAAATAGGTTGTTGGAAAGTCACTGAAAGACTTTAAAGAAAAATTCTGTCATCAAAACTTAGCCTTTAGTATGTTTAATGTTTTTATAGCCAATTATCTTTATTCTCTATATAAGTAACTTCTATGGATTATTACAAATTATATGCTGTGTGACCAGATTAAATTTCATATAAACCATCAATCTAAAGTGTAGTATAGTTTGTGTTTTTTTATGCCTTCTTGATCCAGTTTTTTTTTTCAGCATATTATGGGGGTACAAATTTTAAGGTTTGAAATAATGTCCTTGCCCCCAATTCCCCAACAAGTCTGAACTTCAAGCATGACCATCCTCCAAATGGTGCACATTTCACTCATTATGTATGTATATACCCACCCTCTCCTCCTGCTTCAGACCTGCCCAATACAAAATTAATGTAATTCCTAAGTGTCCACTTAGGTTCTGCTCAGTTAATACCAATTTGCTGGTGAGTACATGTGGTGCTTGTTTTTCCATTCATGGGATACTGCACTTAGTAGAATAGGTTCCAGCTCTATCCAGGAAAATACAAGATGTGCTATATCACCATTGTTTCTTAGAGCTGAATAGTACTCCTTGATATACATATGCCATATTTTATTAATCCATTCATGGATTGATGGGCACTTGGGTTGTTTCCATAGTTTTGCAATTGTGAATTGTGCTGCTATAAACATTCGAGTGCAGGTGTCTTTTTTGTAGAGCATCATTTGATATTTTGGGAAGATGCCCAGTAGTAAGATCGCTGTATCAAATGGTAGATCTATTTGTATCACTTTAAGGTACCTCCATATTGCTCTCCATAGAGGTTGAACTAGTTTGCATTCCCACCAGCAGTGTAGGAGTGTTCCTATCTCTCCGCATCCACGCCACCATCTATTGTTTTGGGACTTTTTGATAAAGGCCATTCTTACAGGAAATTAGTGATATCTCATTGTGGTTTTGATTTCCATTTGCCCGATGATTAGAGATGTTAAACATTTTTTCATATGTTTGTTAGCCATTATTCTGTCTTCTTTAGAAAAGTTTCTGTTCATGTCCTTTTCCCACTTTTTGATAGGGTTGTTTGATTTTTTCTTGCTGATTTTCATGAGTTCTAAGTATATTCTAGTTATCAGCCACTTATCAGATGTGTAGGATGTGAAAATTTTCTCCCATTCTGTAGTTTGTGTGTTTGCTTTCATGAATGTTTCTTTGGCTGTGCAGAAGCTTTTTAGTTTGATCATGTCCCATTTATTTATTTTTGTTGCTCTTGTGATTGCTTTTGGGTTCTTCTTCATAAATTATTTGCCTAGGCCAATGTCTAGGAGAGTATTTCCAACATTTTCCTCTAGAATTCTAATAGTTTCATATCTTAGGTATAAGTCTGTTATCCATCGTGAGTTGATTTTTGTGAGAGGTGACCAGTGTGGATCCTGTTTCAGCCTTCTACAAGTGGCTATCCAGTTTTCCCAGCACCATTTATTGAAAAGGGATTCTTTTCCCCAGTGTATCTTTTTGTCTGCTTTATCAAAGATTAGATGGCTATATGAATAGGGTTTTATATCAAGGTTCTCAGATCTGTTCCACTGGTCAATATTCCTATTTTTGTGCCAATACCAAATTGATTTAATTACTACAACTTTGTAGTATAGTTTGGTATCTGGCATATTAATACCTCTCATTTTGTTTTTATTGCCCAGAATTGCTTTTGATATGTGGGGTCTTCTCTGGTTCCAAATGAAGCGTAAAATTATTTTTTTTTCTATATCTGCAAAGAATGTTGTTGGGATTCTAATAGGTGTTGCATTGAATCTGTACATCAGTTAGGGTAGTATAGACATTTTAACAATGTTGAGTTTGCCGACCCACAAACATGGTATGGATTTCCATCTGTTTACATCGTCTGCTATTTCCTTCCTCAGTGTTTCATAGTTCTTCCTGTAGAGGTCTTTTACCTCCTTAGTTAAGTATACTCCTAGGTACTCTATTTTCTTTGTTGCTATTGTGAAAGGAATTGAGTCTTTGATTTGGTTCTCACTTTTACTGTTGTTGGCGTATATGAATGCATCTGATTTCTGTGTATTCATTTTGTATACTGAGACTTTACTAAATTCATTTATTAATTCCAAGAGTCTCTTGGTTGAATCATTGGGATTTTCTAAATATAGTATCATATCATCAGCAAAGAGTGAAAGTTTGATCTCTTCTGCGCCACTTTGGATACCTTTGATTCCACTTTCATGTCTGATTGCTATAGCCAGGACTTCTAGCACTATGTTGAATAGAAGTGGAGATAGTGGGCAACCTTCCCTGGTTCCAGTTCTAAGTGGGAATGCTTTCAATTTTTCCCCATTCAGTATGATGTTGTCTATGGGTCTGTCGTATATGGCTTATATCATTTTTAGGTATGTCCCTTCTATGCCTATTTTATTAAGTGTTTGTATCATGAAAGGGTGTTGAATTTTGTCAAAAGCTTTTTCTGCATCTATTGATAGAGTCATAGGGTCATTGTTTTTGCCTGTGTTTATGTAGTGAATTACATTTATAGATTTACATATGTTGAACCATCCCTGCATCCCTGGGTTGAAGCCCAGTTGGTCATGATGGATTATTTTCTTGATAAGCATCTGGATTCAGTTAGCTAGGATTTTGTTGAAAATTTTTGCGTCTATATTCATAATGGATATTGGTCTGTAGTTTTCTTTTATTGTTGCATAGAAGTCCCAAAACAATAGATGTTGGGATGGATGTGGAGAGATAGGAACACTCCTACACTGCTGGTGGGACTCTAAGCTAGTTCAACCTCTATGGAAAGCAATATGGAGATACCTTAAAGTGATACAAGTATATCTACCATTTGATCCAGCAATCCCATTACTGGGGATCTACCCAAAACTTCAACTGACACTGTACAAAAAGACACCTGCACTCGAATGTTCATAGCAGCACAATTCACAACTGCAAAGCTGTGTAAACAACTGAAGTGCCTATCAATCCATGAGTGGATTAATAAAATGTGGCATATGTATACCATGGAGTACTATTCAGCTCTAAGAAACAACAGTTATATAGCACATCTTGTATTTTCCTGGATAGAGCTGGAACCCATACTACTACTAAGTGAATTATCCCAAGAATGGAAAAACAAGCACCACATATACTCACCAGCAAATTGGTATTAAGTGAGTAGCACCTAAGTGGATGCATAGGGACTACATTAATTCGGTGTTGGGCAGGTGGGAGGGGGAGAGGATGGGTATATACATACATAATGAGTGAGATGTGCACCATCTGGGGGATGGTCACGCTTGAAGCTCAGACTTGTTGGGGGGCAAGGGCATTATTTGAAACTTTAAAATTTGTACCCCCATAATATGCTGAAATTAAAAACAAATCCCAAATTTGTCAGACTTCCTTAATAACTTACAGCATCTCGTTTCTAGTCATAAGGCAAGACATTTAAAAATATAAAATTTCTTACTTTTCTTATTCATGTGACAAGATATCTAAAAACACAGAACTTAAAAACATTTTTATTGCTACAAGGAAGTATAAGAATTCACTAAACCTAGACAAGTAGATTGATCAGATGGGAGCTAGAAACTACTTATGTTGTCTTGTAGAACTTCACCAAATCCTAATACAATCTTATTTTTAAAAATGAAGAGCTATTTCGTAAATTGTCACAATTTTGGTAAAGATTTAGGGACTTTGATGAGTATGAATCATGCCTTAATTTTCTATGACTGACTTTATATTGTAAACCTCAGGGTATATTAAAATAATCAAGAATTTGTCCTTTACTTTTACATAGTTTCTTGAGAAGCTAATGGAATTAAATGCCAACCTTTTTGACACAAAAAGACAAGGCAATCTTGGAATTGTAGGAATGAATGTGAGTCCTCCTGTATATATGCTGATATTTCCATGTCTCTGAACAAACACTGAGCAATATTTCAGTCCACTTGGCTCTGTGAAAAAACATTTTTATTTATTAAACTGTTAAAATCAAAGCTCAGATCAACCCACAATCCATTAATTTGGATTTAAATTGAGATGTAACCAGTGATGTTTAATTTTATGTGTCAGCTTGACTGCATTAAGTGATGCCTAGACAGCTAGTAAAACATTATTTCTGGATGTGGCTGTGAGGGTGTCTCTGGAGGATGTTAGTATTTGAATCAGTAGACTGAGTATAGGAAAGATGTGTCCTCACAATGTGGGCAGACATCATTCAATCCACTGAGAGCCCAGATAGTACAAAAAGGTTGTGAAAGGGTTAATTCCACCTTTCTTCTGGGGCTGGAACATCCATCTTCTCCTGCTTTGAATACTGAGCCCCAGGTTCTTGGACCTTGAGACTCTGAGACTTACATTTTCTCCCCTGCTCATTTGGTTCTCAGGCCTTTGATTCTGGACTGAGACTTACACCTGGTTCTCAGAACTTAGAGGCTGAATTAAACCACCAACTTTCCTGGTTCTTCAGTTTACAGATGGCATGTCATGGTACTTTTTGGCCTCCATAACTGTGTGTGCCAACTCCCATTATAAATCCCCTCTTATATATATCTACATATAGATGTATAGATCTACCCTGTTGCTTATGTTTCTCTGGAAAATCCTGAGTAATATATAGCTTCACTGAATACAACTCACTGCACCTGAGATATATTCTAGTAGTCTCATTGATTTGATCCAAATTAACAAATTAAAATAATATAAAATTATGCAAATAAAGTTGATAAATTTTATTGTCAATTGATACTACATTTCTGATAAAATCTATACAATTTTTACAAGATAACGATATCTCACTATTGTTTTCAATAGAAAAAGTTATGTGCCTGCACACACAAGAATTTCTGATCTTATGGCTAACTGCTAAAACTTGGATGCCCATGATTTTTATCTTCTTTTGTCATTTTTCAAAAATGGGCTTTTTCCTAAATTCTTCAGATGAATGAAAATAAACAGTACTCTTCTTACTTAACAGCAGCAGTTCAATTTATATAGCACCTTATCTTAGAAAAAATATCACTACAAATGCACTGGCATTTTCAGCATGTTGCCAAATACACTTTTGGAAATTGTCCCTATTCGTTTTATGCTGTTTACAATTTTTAAAAAAGGAGTCTAAAATGGAGAGTTTATATGGATTATCCAAATTATGTGAGGCTTAGGAGAATAAAATATTTTCTTTTTATTATGAAAAAATCGATATATACAGAAATAATAAGAATAATATAATGAACCTCCAGGTACCCATCATCCAGCTTCAAAATTTATCAATAAATGGCCAATCTTATCTAAAATATCCACCCACCCCATTGGTCTATTTTGAAGCTAATCCTTGTTAGCATATTTCATCTATAAATACTTCAATATGTATCACTAAAAGATAGTTTCCCTTTTAGAAACATTATCACAATATTGTTATCATACCTAACAAAATTAACAATATTTTGTTAATATTTTCTAATATCCTAACAGTGTTTAAATTCTCCAATTGTCTCAATCTCGACTTCTTTACTACTCTGTTAATCTAGATCTAAACAAAGCCTACTTATTACATGTTGTTAATATAATCTTGAGTATCTTCTTTTACTTTCTAACATTTTATTTTGAAAAATTTCAACTCTGAAGAAAAAAGTTGGAGGAATAGTATAATAAACATCCATATATATTTCATTTATATTCAATAATTGTGAACACACTACATAGTTCTCTTATTTCTCTCTACTTCTCTCTCGTATATGCTTTAATTTTTTGCTAAATCATTTGAAAGAAAGTTTCAGACATGATGATGCTTTGTCTCTACACTCTTCAGTGTTTCTGCTAAGAATGAAGAAATGTTCCTATATAACCATAATATCATTAGGAGAAATGAATTTTTGGATTAGTCGGTTTATTTTTCTTTAAAACACATTTACATTTGGATAAAATTTTAAAGGAAAATATATGAAATAAAAATATTTTGAGCATGAACTGAAGAGCATTGCATACTGCAAATTTCAATTTTCTACCATATGTGGGCTTGCCATTTCTGGAAGATGCAACATATACTTTGTTTCCATCTTTTATGTCATGAGGACAATGTTTAGTTCCCATTCACATACATCAAGTGTAAAGAGTCTAATACTTATTACTAAAAGTATTATTTTAAGTCTTTAAGAAAGGATGATTAGCTAACATAATGTAGAAAGTGATCAATCTGTGCAAAATTTGGAAAAGCTAAAAATTCAGGTGAAGTGATACAATCACACCAGATTATAAATGTGAAGCAACAATTTAATTTTTGCAACAGTTAATTTTTTAATTAGCTGAGCATCAGAAATAATTCAGTTCTCTGTAAAATTTTATAATACTAATATGCTTTTATATGCCAATAAAAGTTTCATGATAGTACATGTTACACATAATTTTTTTCTTTCCACTCAAAGTAAGAGAGTCTTGAGCCTATAAATACCCTAACTCCACAGGCAAGGTTAATCTTTTAAATAATGAGATTGAGTTGAGATTAGTGTACTCTCTCCCATAGACCTTGAGCACCAAATGACTTACTTGCTAGGTTAAAAGTACTAAAGACCTGGGTCAAAATGCAAACAGTTATGATGGAGGGGGTGACTCATTAATTCCTTATCACTTTAATAGTGATTGTTTGTTCAATTAGCTAACTGAAAGCAGAGCCCTGAGGGACTGGGCTGATTCTCAGAAAGAATAGAAAGGACAAATTCTAAAGTAAGTATTATTCCCAAAAGACCGATGTATGGATGACATAATCATTAAAGAATTGGATGCTTGAGGAGTTAGAAGATGGGAATGAGGTGTTAGGGACTCAAAATACTGCTGCCTTAAACATTTCTCAGTCATGTCCTGAGGAATGGTGGTGTTTTGATGTAATTGTAAAAACAAGACAAATAATAAAATATGAGAGCCAGAGTGCTATTAGTTTCATCAACTGAGATAGTTCCTCAAAAAGAAAATATGCCTTATCGATATGAACACATCTCCATCTTATTGTAAACTTCCATATCTTCTTTTCCAAATGATTCTTCTGAATTTGTTATTCAGGGCTAATCAGGAGCATATTTACTTGCATACCTTTGATAGAAGAACATTTCTCCTAATTCCAAGGAAGGTGTCCTAAGTGTCCTAAAAATGAAGAAAAGAAAATTCCCTAATCATATAGATTCATCCTATCAACTCTGATTTTCACTGACTGGGGTGCCGCAGTCAGATCATTTTCACATCAAGAAAGTACATGCTGAGCTGTAATAGCATTTTCTCTAATGTTCAAGGACTTCAGATGCAGGCACCCAATATGCCTCTAGCCAGCTTTAAAATGAGATAAGAGTGCCGAATAGTTCTGGCATCTGGTAGCTCTAGTTACATGTTACCATATACCAGAAAGTTCAGTGGGAGAAAAATGAGATTAAATAACTGGCAATTTGTTTGCATATTAAAACCATCTCAGCAGTGTATAATATGGTAAGGTGGATTTGTAATGTTGACAGTATTTGATGAGAAAGAACACTCAGAATCAATTTAATATTGATTCAAGGAGTTCTTCTGACAATGAAAAATATCTCCTCTTTTCAGTTGTCTGATCGAAAATTGGCTCTTATATTCACCTGACCTTTGTGGGCTTGGAAACACAATCGGGGTTCAGGGGGTGATATTGAGGAAGTAGAACTTAGTGTTATAACAGCCAGAATTTTATGATTGGGCAATACTCCTGTCATTAAATATTTGTATTATCATCTTCACAACCAGGAGAAAATATTGAACACCTATGAAGGAATATGAAGACTGATTAAATTTAAAAAATGAAGTGCTGTTCCAAATAGGATAGTTTAAAGTTATTTTTGAAAATATATTTCAGGCAGAAGAATTTGCATATGTAGGATGGAAAGAGGGGCAGATGTGAGTCATGGGTGTATAAGGTAAGGTAAGCAGTCTAGTTTGTCTAAAATTCAGGAAAGAGGCCATGGAATGTGATTCATATCTAGGTTTAAATCCCAGACCATGCAAATCGTTTACCATCTCAGACTCAATTTTCTCATCTGTAAAAGTAGGGACATTAATGCATCATTCAGAAAGATTATGTTGAGGATCAAATTAGGTCGTGTAGGTAAATGCATCTAGCACATGGCCTGGCATTTGGGAGACTCTCACCCCATGTTGATTTTCATCATTTCTGCCTCTCTTCCTAGGAAGTAAGCACTGCCAGATGGGGGGAATTAATTGGAAAAGAACCTTAAAAGGCAGACTGGAAAGTTTGAATTTACTATGAAAAGTAATTGAAAAATACTGCTGCATTTTTAGGAAGCTAGTGACCAATTTATAGGTTCAATACCAGTAAAACTTACAATGCAATGTGGGAAATGATCACTAAACAATCTCACAAGTAAATATAGAGCATAAATTGTGATAAATGATATAAAAAAGAACAGGGCCTTATAAAGAGAAAAAAATAAGGTTAACTTAATTTATAATGGAAGGTTCAGTTAGTTTTTTTGAGGATGTGACAATTGAACTGTGATATAATGATAACAAGGAGTTACAAAGGCAAAGAAAGAAGAAAAGTGCAGTCCAGACAGAGGGAGCATGATGTGTCATTGTTCAAGTGTGGGATAGTGACCAGTACATTTGAAGACTTGCAAGAAGGACGGTGTTACTCAAAGGTATAGAATGAAGAGAGGAGTAGAAAAAGATCAACTTGGAAAAGTGGACACACTATTATAAGGTGACTGGGGAGTTTACATAGAGTGTTGACATTGTCTAATTTGCCTTAAAAATATCATGCCGGCTTCAGTGTGACAATGGATTTTAAGACAGTTATGAGTGAAAATGAGATCAGTTAGGAGGCTATTGCATTGGTCCAGGAGAGTGATGATGGTAGATTAGACTATATGGTAGACAGTTTGGGGTATGTTTTGAAGATAATTCCTATAAGACTTGATGATAAATTAAATGTGGCTGGTTAAAAAAAAAAAAAAAAAAAAGAAAGAAAAGAAAAAAAAAAAAAAAAAGATGGCGCACAGATGATGTACAGAATTGGAGCCTGAGCAACTAGATAGGATATGGCAGACTAAGGAGTAAATTGCCTAGAGATGGAAAATCAAGACTGTCTATACTGGACGAGTAATTTGATATACGTGTGGTATATTAGTGGATATACCACATCAACAATTGTAAGTATAAATCTGGAAGAAAAAATGATGTTGATACTGATGATGACAATTATAATAAAGATATAATGAATTCTATGGAGTCTCACCTTATCACCCCTAAAATCTACTGTTACTTTTAAAATTCCCCAAATATGCATTAGTAGCCTTTTCTTGGCTCTAATGAACAACTAAATTTAGCTTGTCTTTTAGCTGTCTTTCTAAATTGTCTTTTAGCTGTCTTTCTAAAAACATCCAAGTATTTTATCTATTAATTTGTAAACACTCAGATAATCTTAAAAAGGTGTTCTCTAAAAACTTATTGGGCACAGAAACTATATAAAATTTGATGCGGAGATTGATAATTTTATACCGATGCCATTTCATATTGATCTTGATTTTTATTTTGATGTGCTTATTAATGTCTAAATTATTTCCTCACCAGAGAGTGATACCTACTCACAAGTTCAGACAAGGCACACATCTACTTGGTAAGCTTTGCTACATATTATGTATGCTTACATGGAAGAAAATCACTCTGCAATGGACAGCAGTCTAGACATAATCCTTTTAACTCTCATAATCCACATTAAGAAAGCGAAACAGTGGACCTTTACTCTCCTGCTATACACATTGTATAATATTTTCTCCTTAAGGACTATTGCTTTTTCTGTAGAAGAGTGTGGGCAGCCTAGGCCCACTGCTTCTTATGTATCTAGGAAAACAAAAGGAGAAATTCTCCTAGAACTTATAAACAAAGACTTGGATAGTCCTGAGAGAAACTTAGTGAACTAAAAAAGGTAGATATATCCCATGGGAAGATGGTCTGGCAAGTGGTGTGTGTAGGCTGAATTTTAGTCCCTATTTGCCTCTTTAGCCTGGTATCTGTGTTTAATGAATATCCTAACCAACTATGCAGTGACCTTTCTTATACACTCCTTAGGAATAAGAAAGCAAGGCAGTGCAATGGAAGGTTCATTGACCTAAGAAGCAGGTGGATAATGAGTTGTGTCAACATGAGAAAGTCATTTATGCTTTTTGTGTCTCGTTTTCCTTAACTGTAAAATAAGAAGATTTTTAATAATGACCTAAAAGAATAAATTCCAAAGTTAGCATTTTCTTATCTCCACACCAGTCTGCTAGTTCCTATCACTCGGAAATGTTTCCTTATGTTCTTAATATGACCTAAAGACTCCCTGGACTTCTGAGATATTTTTATGTCCAAAATTTTTCCATGCATTAGCATATCATATTTTCTGAAGTACACTATTTATTTGTTCTAGACAAATGATAACTTGATTGTACAGTACACTTAGTGTATGAAATTTCTTTTATGAAAAGGAGTCTGATCATTTTAATGATCTGATAAAGATGTTAATCAAATGGCTTTTGATGATACAGTAATACTTCTTGAAATCATTAAAGTGTTAATTGTCCCAGAGACAGTGATGCAGATCTCATTCAATGGGTGCTACTAGAGCGATAACGATGTCACTTGCTTGAGAAAATTAGACATTGGTTCATTTAGGGCCCACCTTAATTTTAGTACAGCTTCCTCAGGTCTACAATAACCACATCCATCCAGAATCTATTTACTCTCTCAGGAGGCAACATTACAGTTAATGTAAGTTTAGGAGTTTTATTTGCTTGCTTTTTTTGTTTGTTTGTTTGTGACATTGGAAAATATTCCATTATTTATAACTAATGAAAATAGAAGCGTATCACACTTTCTTAAAGATAACACTAAACCTTCTGAAAGAAGGAGGAAATAACTAAGTAATCATAGCAATATAAAAAGTTCATTGTTTTAAATTAAAATTTATTGACTTGGCATAAAACTTTAGCTTGTCTTCTACTTTTAGGTGTGAAATTTAAAAAATACAAACAAAAAATGGTAAAATACTAACCCTGGTTAGAAACTAGACAGCATGAAATACTTAAAAAGCAAGATAGCATGGCAAGTTATCCTATGCATAAATGATTATATCAGCATTGGTTTAAAAAATGGTAATAGATTATATTTATTGTATGCTTACTAAACACTTTACATACCATACATTATTTAACCTTCAGAAAAATTTTGAGTTGTGGAAAGACTAGCAAAAGTACCTTTTCCTTAGTCATTCATTCATTTAAATGGTGCTTATTTAACTTCTGCCAACTGTTTGATATGATTCTGAATGCTAGGTACTAAATGATGAACAGTGATAATCAAAGCAAATAGTCCCTGCCCTCTTGGACATATAGCCTAGTGGAATATATAAACATTAAATAATCTTTCAAAATATATAAGTAATATGGAAATAATTGTTATGAAGTGAACAAGTTTCTATTGAAGGAAATAGTAGGTAGACCTCATCCAGACAGAAATGTGAGAAATGGCCCCCCTGAGATAGTGAGTCTTAAACTGAAACCTGAAGAATGAGAACTGAGCAAGGGAGACTTATTTCAACAGCTTTAGAGGCGTGCTCCAAAACCTTGGTGGTAAAGGTTCTGCAAGAACAGTGTTGTTTGAACATAGTGAGAAAAAGAAAAAAGAGGATAGGATTGGAAATGTTGATGGCCATATCATACAATGGCTTAGGGGTTTTATTAAGAATTGGAAAACCAATGGAAATTTTAAGCAGGGGGTGACTTATTCATATTTATATATATTTTTTCAAAACATTAGAAGAGTACAAATGTTTTTGTTACATGCATATACTGTATAATGCTGAAGTCAGAGTTTTCAGTGTGCTGATCACCTAGAAAGTACTGTAATGTGTAAAAATTAATCACTGTGGGGCTAGAATACAAAAAAGGGTATATGTCAGGAAATTATTGAGATGTTTGGGTAAGATATATTAATTCTTTGGACTAGGGTGGTAATAGTGGAGATAGAAAGTGGACAGATTTAGGATATATTATTGTAGTAGGATGGAAAGTACCTAATGAAGGTTTGTATGTAGCTTTATAAAGGAAAGCCAGGTAAAAAGGATCACTTCCAGCTTTCTGAAATGAGCAAACGGTTGAACAGGAATATCTTTTACTAGGATTAAGAAGGAGTGGAATGGAATGGGGGTAGGGGTCAAGAGTTCAGTTTTCAACATGTAATCTAAAATTCCACTAATAAATTATATTGGAGATGACAATTAGGCAGTATTGGGTCTAAAATTCATAGACACAGTATGAGTTGGAGATTGTATTTTGGGAGTCCCAACTAGATGCTACTTATACTTTAGTTTAAATGAAGGCAGATAGAATCACCTGAGGAAAGTTTGAAACTTTAAAGCTAAGGATAGAGGAGAAAGAACAAGCAATAGAATATCATAGAAATAAAAAGTTAGTCAAGAGCTTGTATTGTCATTAAAGCCAAGGGAAGACAAAGGTTTTTTTCAAGATAGAGAAGTCTTAAGGAAAGGTCATCTGTTTTAAATGCTATTGGGAGGGTAAAAATGAGTAAAATAATTAAGTGGCTCAGACCACTTAGTTAAAATCAGTTTTTACCAAGAAAACATTTTTCTTGAACAGCATAATAAAGCATCAGTTTGACTTTTGCACACACCCCCCCCCAAAGAATCTGAGATAAAGTTCAAGATACTTGAACATTGAATGTGAATAAAAACAAAAACATAAGAATTTTAGGTATATTGGCTGCTTTTTTTTTTTTTTTTGAGACAGAGTCTCACTCTGTTCTCTGGGCTAGAGTGCTGTGGTGTCAACATAGCTTACAGTAACCTCAGACTCCTGGGCTCAAGTGATCCTTCTGCCTCAGCCTCCCGAGTAGCTGGGACTACAGGCACGCCCCATCATGCTCCCCTAATTTTTTTTCTATTTTTAGTTGTTTGGCTTATTTCTTTCTATTTATAGTAGAGACAGGGCCTTGCACCCAGCCAGTATATTGACTCTTATGGAGCCAAAACTAGGAATTTTATCATAGATTCAAATGAGGCCAAAAAAACATGCTTACAGAAAATACTACATTTAAACTTCTTAGTGAGCATTAGTTTTTCAGAAAGACACTGTGATTATATAGAAGTCTTTATTTTTAATGTAAATGCAATGTAATATTGCCATCTAGTGAAAAGGCAGCAACTATCGTCAAAAAAAAAAAAAAAAAAACACAATAATGTTGTCTTTCCCAGTTGGATATATACAATATTCTGTATGATATATCAATGTGTGCTGCTTCAAACTTGTCTATTAACTAAAATATTGTTTTACTTGAGTGAAAACCCAACAAATCATGAAAATGTAATATAGCTATACAAGAAACATTAATAGTATACTATAAAGTGATTGATATTCTTATAAACAAGCATCCTTGAGTTCTGAGCATCTATTCACATGAACATTATAATAGTTTAAAGCATTTTGGAACATATTAGTAGTAGGCCAAGAGCTCATACTATATTACTGATATAGACTAAATATGTAATATGAGCTTGAATCTTGAGTTTTATCAAAACAGAATGAGGATATATCTGTGTTTTAGCCCAAACACACTTTTTACAATTATGATTTTAAAAGAAAATACACAGAGTGCAAAAATATCCGGAATTTTCTTTGTCTCTAGTCAGTATACAGTGAGAAATACCAATCATGCACTAAAATGCATAAGACAAGGGAAAAAAAAAAAAAAAAAACAAAACAGGCTGGACAGGAAGCCAGAAGACCATGGAGCTTTCCAATGCTAACTATTATTAGCCATGTGTTACTAGGCAGGGTCCATACTCTTACAGAGCTTCCAATTTTGCTCTTTATCCTGCCTTAAAAAAATAAAAGCCCTTGTTCATCAGAAGTTCTAACTCAGTAGGCCTAAATTGAGGCCTGGGTATTACTAGTTTAAAAATGCTTCCCAGGGGATTCTGGTACAAACCCAGACTAGTGAGAGAATCACTAGTTCAGAGATATCACCTTATTTCTGTTACTGGCATGTGTCATACTAGTTATCTGGAGAAACCTTTCTGTATTCCTGACCCTGAAATTTAGGTGATTTTTCAAAACTTATCCCACAAAACTAGATAGTAGAGATACTTTCCTATCTCAGTCTTGGCTCCAGGTAAAAGAGAATAATTAAAATTTCATCACAAAATATCTTACTCATGAGTTGAAACTCACATGAATTTGGAGCCAAACTTCATACTATTTGTTCATCCCTTCAAGGAACACCAAAAATTTAGTTCAAGTAGATACTGAGTGAGTTGTACTCCCAGGTACTACATCCACTACAAAGATGGAGTAAATGTGACTTATCTTTACTAGAATATTCAAGTGCAGGCCTCGAAGTGTTCCCACTGATTAAAAGCAATCAACTAAAATCAGATACAATAAAAAACTAAAAAGCATACAAGAAAATAAGACACCATGAAGAGGAGTCAGCAGAAATAATAAATTGAAGATTAAGACTATCAAAGACTGCAGATATAAGAATTATAAGATATAGAATAGATTCACCCCTGCATGGAACCTTTATATTAATATAAGGGTTTCTATATAAGCATACATGTACTTAATATAAAATAACGTATGCACCATCTTCTCCACATTGTATACTGAAATATAATTAGATTCCAATCATTTTATCTCCCCTCTCCTTGCTAATGAGGAAGTAAATACTAAAATATGTACAACAAAGACTTACCAAACATGGCTTGTCAAGAAAAATTGGAGTGCATCAATTTTGACAATTGATACCAAGTGCAGTCTTTGCCTTTATTTTTTATAGAGGAGAAGAGGCAAAGTTTTAAGAGAATTACGTTATAAGAAAAAAAAATAAGTAAAACAGTTCTACAAAACAATAAGTAAAAAGCTCAGTAAGAAAAAGAAAAAATAGTTTACATAAAAATAATAGAAGTGACAAACATGATCAGCCTCATTCACAATTAAAGAAAAGCAAATTAAAGCAATAATGAGATACATTTTCCATTTTTCAGACAGGCGAAATTTAAGATGCTTGAAAATATGGAGCATCAGCAAAGTTGGTGGGAAAAGGTTCTCATTCACTATTGTTTAAACTGGTGCTCACTGTATGGGGGAAGAGCAAGCCTCTAGCCCTGGCTTGGGGGAAGCAAAGACATTACTTGTAACCAAAATGTTTGTACCCCCATAATACCCTGAAATATAAATAAATAAATAAATAAGCTGGTGCTATTTCTCTATGGGAAAACTTTTCAGTATCTATCAAAATGTTAAATCTGTTATACCATTTGCCCTAATAATTGACTTTTTCTGGGGAATTATTCTATAGATATACTATCACATGTACACAAAGATTTATGCATAAATTATATTTATTGTATCTATATAATAGGAAAAAATGGAAACAAGGGAAATTCACGTCAATAAAGTACTGGGTATAAACTTTGACACTTTCATATAATAGAATATTATACAGACATGACATAGATAAAAATATATGGGTTAATACTGATATACCTTTCCAAATTACATAAAGTGAAAAAAATAAAATAAAAAAGCCCTCTGCACATGAGCTCAAACATATAGGCACACATGCACACACTACACATATGTATGTTGACATTTTTACAGAGTTGATCTAATTTATATGTATCTGCTTTATCAATTTTTATAAGGTGCATGATTTAGTTACATAATAATAAAAAACCTTGATTGTTTTATAACATTAACAAGGTCAATTATATATTATATAACACTGATATGAAACCTCTGCTTCTATTTAATGCTCTGTGCTATTTATTTAAAAAAAAACTTACTTTATACATTATGAACATGAAAAACACTTTTTTTTTCTACTTTGAGACCTGTAAGATTACACAATCACAGAATTCCCAATGTAGGAATTATTTCTACAAGGTTTTAAATACATTAGATTATATGATCTATATTTTTAAAATCACAAGACTCTAAAACCACTTATTGTTCTTTCTTCCTTCTAGCTGCAAAATCTCAATATCAACTATTCACTTATAATTTAATAAATATGTAAAAATTCATCATTCAAAAATAAAAATAAAAAGTAAAACAGATAAAGTAACTGAAAACACTAAAGACTAAAATTGCAGTAATACAGGGCAATTGCTGTATTTTGTCTAATACACAGTATTTTCTTTAAAGGGTATATAAAATTATCTGTTTTCTACTAAATAAAATCACATATATTGACAATAATTTTCTCATGAATTTAAAAATACTGGAATTTGTTTAGATAACACATTTATGGACAAACCGAAATTTTATCGGATGCTGACCTCAATTGCAATACACATTTTCCATTAAGAAAATAATTTATACAGTTAGCATGCTGTCATTCAGTAAAACTCAATTTTTAAATTAAACAGATGGCGATAGCAAAGAAATTAATGAGCACATATTTGTTTGCTTTCTGTACTAATTTGCATTTCTAAATCATTCAGGTTATGTAGCAATTAAGCATTAATTGCTTTTAGATAAATGCACATCTCAAAATAAATGACAAATTATGATGGGATTGTTTAAGAAACATCATGACTCCTACATATTGAGATATTTTCGAGTGTTCATAAGGAGGTTATGAGAAGTAATAGTGCTGCTTTCCTGCATTTTACAATGTGGTTCTACTGCACCATATAAAGCAAAGCATGGTATATACACATATATAAATATTTAATGAAACGCCAAAATTTCTAGGGCTATTATTACCTGAATCTCTCTAATATTTATACAACTCTTTATTCTCCAACCATGGTTGTTGCCAGAAACAATTGCAAATGGTAGTGACCTATAATTTATTGTTAGCCAAGTGAACCTGACATTTTATCATAATGATTTGGTGGGATGAGGCACTTGGTAGGATAGATTAGAATAGGGCTATGGGAAGGATTGCTGTAAAAAAAGGAAATCAATTGAAATTAGGTGAATGATTAGAAAGCATTCATCTGAATAGAAATCCATGAATGAGCATAAGAGTGGAAATACGGTAGAACATATTTCATTGAAAGTAGTTTAGTAATCTGAGGATCCGGACTGGTAATAGTGCTGGAGGAATGTATTTTCTGTTGATTAACAAGGTAGATGTGGGAAATGGATGATGTGTCCAAATGGAAAAGGACACAGAATCAAGATATATGAATAAATCTAGATTTCAACCATTCCAAAACATCGTAGGGTTCACAAAGGCATTTTTTTTTTTTTGCTAAAAGTAGAGCATCTAGTGCATCTTTTCCTGGATGTACAAATTACATAGAGTGCAGGTCAAATATACTGATAGGGTAGGTGATGCTTTTTGACAGACATATTACACACATGCAACATATGTCTTGATCAAGATATAAAACATTCTCATCATGCCAGAAAGTTGTCTTATACCATTATTTAGTCATTTATCACCCCTAGTAGCAACCACTATTCTGATTTCCATAACCAAATATTAATTTAGTCTGTCTAAAATGTCATATAAGTGGAAATTTCTTTTGGGCTGACTTCTTGAGATCAGTACAGGTCTTGACAATCTGTCCTTCTTGTTGCAGACATCAGTAGTTAATTTTTGTTATTGCTGAGTAGTAGTTCATTGCGTCATTATTTTATGATGCTATTTAAACTTTTTATTTCAAAATAATTTTAAGTTTACATAAGAGTTATAAAGACAGTACACAAAGTTTCTCTATACTTTTTGCCCAGATCCCTTAATGTTAGTTAACATCTTACATAACCATGGTTACATTATCAAAACTAACAATTTAGCATTGGTATGTTACTATAAACTAAATAGAAGACTATTCATTCATATCACACCAGATTTTTTGTTTTATTTCTTTTTTTTTTAATGAATGTCATTTCTTTGTTCTAAGATCCAGTCCAGGGTCCCATATTACATTTAGTTGTCATGTCACTTTAGCCTCCTACAGTTTGTGATGGTGCCTCAGTCTTTCCATATATTTCACAACTGTGACACTTTTGAACAGTAGTGGTTAGGTATTTTATAGACTGTTGCTCAGTTTGAATTTGTCGGGTGTTTTCTTATGATTAGACTGACATTATAGATTATTGAGAAGGAGACATAAATGTAATGTTCTCTTCTAGTTGCATAATATATGGGCTATATATTAATATTACTTACTTTTTGTGAAGTTAAGCTTGATCTTTAATTCAAGTTATGTTTACCAGTTTTCTTTAAAGTAAGAATACCATTTTACCTTTCCATACTTTATTAAAAGTGAATCACTAAGAGCAGTTATTACTTAAGGAAGGGTGAATTAAGTTCCACCTCCTTCAGGGTGGAGTATAAAAGAATTTTTGGACATATGTTTAAACTACCATACAAGTTAGAAAATATTTGTGCAGGAAGAAAAGTATTTTGAGGCTATGCAAATAAAATTCTATTCAAAGTTTAACCCACTGAGTAGCATTCATCTTTTGATCTTGCTTGTGGCAATTATTAATGTGGTATTTTCCTATTCCTCTCATTCTTTCTATATTTATTAGTCAGAATTAACCTGGAAGAAATATCTATCCATTCTCCCTCACTTACTTATTAATTAATTAAAACATTTACTTATTTCAGTATAGATTCATGGATATGTATTATTTGGATTGTAATCAAATAATATTGTTAACTGCTATGTGTCAACACTGTTGACATTGTTCCAACACTGGCAGTTGGGAATTCTTTCAGGTTGACTCTTGTGCAAATTGAACATGCACCTATCGTTTAATTTTTAAGCCCTTCCTTATTTCTGGCACAGTAAGATGCCCTGAGTCGATCTTGTATTTTTCCTCCTTCTTTCCTAAAATTAGCCATTTGTCCAAAGAGCCCTAGTTTCTTTCACTGAAGAATTGTATTTAGAATCAAATATCTGAGCGCTGAGTGTGCTGGTGACTGGTGGAGTATCACCTTTTCTAGGACCTTAAATATATGTTTGTACACTACTCCACATATGCATGTGTATCTATATTTATTTCTGCATCTAGCTATTTACGTAATTATGTGTATGTGTGTATATGTGCGTATGAATGTGCACATATATAAATATATATGAATTCATGAACTTTCAATATAATCAAAGGTTAAAGACTGCCTTAAGACTAGGGCAGGGCAAGGTTTTAGTTATTTTGATAGGTTTAAATGTTACCTCTTTATTATTAATAGTTCTCAACATTTTGCCATCTCAGTGCTTTTGGGCCCTGCTAGCCCCCTCTCAGAATATATATCACCTATTACAGGATTACCAATTATTAATGTTTGACAGAAACATCCAGGAAATTTATAAAACTGTTGATTCTCTGGCCCCACCCATAGGGATTCAGAGACAGTAGATTGGAGGAGAGGTGAATTGATCTGCATTTTAAACAAGTAGCACTGGTGATTCCTAGCAGCTGGTGCAAGGACCACTTTGAAGAAACAGTGAAATAATATTGGCAGTGCTTCTAGCACTCTATTGGTCTCCATGGCAATTTTCATCCCTTCACTCCTTTTGTTCCCTCTTTTGGAAATCCCTAGTCCTTCCACCTCTGCCTGTGGAAATACTACCTGCTCTCCAAGTCAAGGCTTAAATCAGCATCTTTGTGAAAGCATCCCTCATCCATGCCATCTCCTCATAAATGATACTATCTCTTCTGTTGCCATAGGACAGGAAATGGAGAGGCATTTGCACTGGGGGTCAGGACACATAGGAGGGGAGCTGGAATGGGACCACCAAGCATACCACTGAAGAGAGGGATAGAAAGGTGGCACTGAAGTCTTGTATTGAACTTCATGGCTCATTTAGGCCAACATGCAAGGGCTGGAAGCTTGGTGATTTACAAATTACCCAGCACAATGCCTCTGAAAGGTCAGAGCAGTGAGTGCCAACCAAATGACAACCATAACCAGGAAGAAGGACCAGAGGCCATGTCAGGTCAGGAAGCTGAGGAGGAAGGTATGGGGTGGGAGAAGTGACAAGAGGGATACCAGTTGGATAATTTCCCTGCACATATTCAAAAGACAAAGGGTTGGAGGCCAGTGGTAACAACACACACTCCTTAGCCTTTCCTTGCTAAGGAGAAGAAGAGAATGGGAACAATGTAAGTGAACTTGTTCATGTGGGGGATAGTTACATAGGACAAGAGTAGGAGTGGGGATGTCACAGCAAGGAGGAGTGAGAAACACAGCAGGGATGTGTACCACAAGCACAGTTAGCAAGAGAAAGAGCTGGGACTTTGCACAGATTCATCCAACAGTAATACCCATGCTCTTTGCCCTGCCCAGCCATCCTCAAACCATAATGTACATTGTACCTGCTTGTTAAAATACAATGTTTCCAGGTCCAGTCTACAGAGATTCCCTGTGACTAACTAGGTCTAAGAAGGGGCCCAAAGTTTTACATTTTTCAAAGCACCTGAGTCACTTTCCTTCATATAGATAGCCAAAGGGCCACACTTTGCCTCTAATTCTTGTCAGCTCCCAAAAGTGTTTCCCTTAGTAACTTCTAATATGAGGTGACTTTTTAAGCTAAAGCATTGTCTAATCTGAATTTGAAAGTTGGATCAACATGCTAAATGGAAATCTGGCCACTCTACAAAGTTTGACCAGTGCTCTTAAAGCAGACATTCATGGAAATGTTAATTGTATTTTTAGCCCTTATGACCAGCCTCAAATATAAAGCATCATATTTGATGTTTTCTCTTATGCCTGGGCCATTAGAGGAATAGAAAGCATATTTTATAATCAATTTTTCACTATTACCTTTTAAAAGATCGTGTAACCAAAGATATCAAAGAAAAACAAGCATTAGTCTTATTTAGGCAGCATACAAATCCCAGCCATGTTTTGAGAGAAGCATTGGGCAATACGTGATGGCAGTAGACTTGTGGGAAAATAAAGCCAAATATCTGTCAATTCAATAAACTTGCCTCTGTAGTGTGGATGATGGTAGGGAATGACAATATTCATTGAGAGGATTTTCATTTGTCCAGAGACAGTGGGTAATAGACAACTACCTGAGAGAGCTTTATAGGAAATATAGGATTCTATATCCAGGAGTGAGGTATTTTAGAAGATCACTGTGGTCAGATAGTAAGCAATGACACATGAGAGAAGTGGTGGCTTTAGGAATAGATCAGTAATAAGAGTAGAATTCAAACCCACATTTTTCTGACTTTAAAGTCCACAATTTTAACTAAATTAATTATTCTCAAACTCAAGAGGGCTTACAAATTACTGTGGGACTTGTTCACCTTGCAAATTCTTTGGTTTATCTCTCCCCATGATGTCTGACTTTCAGCCTGAAAACCAGTATTTTATAATGGCATTCCAAAAGTTTCTGATGTTGGAGCCTGTGGACAATAATTTGAGAAATGCTGGACCAGAAGACTGTGTGAAATATTATATAAATGAGAGTATAGTTTATACTCAGCGGGCCCTGGTAAGATTGTTCTCTGTACTGGCTGTTTATAACAAGAGCCCCTTTCCAAAGACCCATGTCTAGACACCTCCAGAGCTGCAGAATTAATGTCTCTTGTGTAAGGCCCTTTGTTTATATTTACCAAACTATCTGTGTTGTACTGACTTGGAGGCAAGACTGAGAGAATCTATTTTAAAAGATAAAGAAATTTACAGTGACACAAAATTATAACTTTGCCCAAACTAAGAGAACATAACCAAAGAAGCTTTGGCTCTATAACTCTAATACTTAATAATTTAAAATATCTTTCAGGCAGGAACAAAATGGCTGACTAGGGTGACCTCCCAGCTCACTGTTCCCAGGGAAGTAGGTGAAAAGTGCAGACAGCTGCAGACGGCTGCCTTACGCACAGATCGCTCATTCAGAAACAGCATTGTGAATTTGCAGAGAAGCAGCGTGGGACACTCAGTGCAGGAAAAAAGATGATGGGGAGATATATTCACAAACATTGGAGAGCATGAGAAACACACTAGAGAATACATAGTGGGAGGGCTGCACAACCAGCCATCGCAGTACAATCTGGCCTAGAGGAGGACACCCACCACCCCCACAGACCTCCCACTTGCTCAGACAAAGACATGCCTGGAGTCAGTGCAAAGCCGTGGCACAAGACAACAGGCTCTGTGGAAAGGCAACAATACTGGGAGCCATAATGCTCTTGGGTGCACTGTGCCAGGACTGTACTAGATTGGGGAGGGCCTGGACTAAATTGTGCCTTCTAGGGGCCATATGCTGGAATTTGGAGACAGGCACCTTGTTCCTGGAAGTCAGTGGGACAAGGGCATGGGAGTTGACTGGAAAGCAGTGGGATCCACCTTTGGAGACTCCTGGAAGATGATTTGGCAGACTCTGGGTGGGACAAGGAGAGCCCTGTTCTCTGGAGGCTGATCTGCATCCAAGGGACCATGATACCTTGGAACCAGTTGTGGCCTACTCATCCAGGCCCACCTCCTGTGTGTTTGGCCCTAATGCCCACTCTCCAGGTCTGGTTGACCAGCATATTTAGGGTCCTCCACTTGGAGGACATGTCTGGAAGCTCGGTTCAGGCTCCAACCCCAGCCCAAAGGCTCTCATGCCAGGGTGTGGTGGGCTTCATCCTTGGAGACCTCCAGCAGCTACTTTGGCAGGCTCTGTGTGGGGTGAGGGGAGCCGCCTACTCTGTGTGGCTGACCTACACCTGGAGATCCATGGTGCCCAAGAGACAGATTGCAGCCTATCTACTGGGGCCTCCTTTCCAGGTCCTAGCTGCACCCTGCCTCCTAGGCCCTGAACCTGCCCTCCAGATCAGGCTGGCATGCCATCTGAATGCTCCCAAGTAACTGGAGAATCCTATGCACAAAAATCCAGAGACTGCTGCCACCAGTGAACAAGAAGCTTCCCACAGACAGAACACCAGGCTCCCAGCTCCACTCCAAGGTGCCTCCCATTCCACAGACTCAAGTCAGACAGCAGGTACCATATTGCTTCTATAACTACCAGGCACCTTTGTCCTCCCCTGGGTCTTCAACTCCCCAATCTCCAACCTACTCAATCCTACACAGACATTTCTCAACGCCAATCCAGACTGTAGGAGCTACAGGAATACAGTGGTTCTTAGGATGTTCGGCCTCAGAGCCTGGTAATTCTGGGCAGACTGTATCCCAGAGAGAGAGATGGAGACAACAAGAGGGTGGACTTTCCTCTACCCAGGCTATATTTCTCCACTTCCCCTCCCCCTCCCATGGCTACAGAGAGAGACAATTGAGCTGCCACAAAGAGGCTCCCACAGGGAATGGGGCTCAGAACTTCCCTTTTGGGGTGCTACAGTGGACTGTGGGGTGTTTTGACTGTGAGACCCCTGCTCGCCAGCTGCTGCTGTTGCTTGCCTAGCAGCCACATTAGAACAAGACAGGCCCCGAAGCAGAGGGACCTTGAACCATCAGGGGCACCCAGTGGGTGACATGGGACCAGAATTATTCTCCCTGGCATGGTCAGGAATTGTGCTCCAGGGCTCCAGGGATAAGCCCTCAGACCAGATCCTGTACACCCAGGTCTCAACCAAATTACCCAGGGGCACAGAGGGGATATTTGTGAATTAGTCTCACGAGGTGTGAGTGAACACAGGGGAAGAACAACGGGGATAGCAGTGTGAATCCTGGCTAGAATGAGCTAGTGGGAAACCACTTCTCCATGGGAGGGCCACGCTCCAAGCTTAGGCTGGGATACTGAACAGGGAACCACCCTGCCTGGATCACAGTCATTGGGGAGCTCAATGGACTTGAGGTTATGCCTGCTGAAGGAGGCCTGGGAGAAACTGAGAAATAGGGGAGTGTTGAAAGGAGCAAGGCCTCCTCCAGACTACCAGATTGCAGGTCTCAGACAGTTCTGCCTATACATGCAGAATCTCTGGATAAGTGGGGCCCACTTCAGCCCCTCTAGTGCACCCTAGTCCAGGGGTAGGGAACAGTACTTTACCCCTGCATATCCCTTACCATATTTGTGGAGCTGGAGGGCAAGTTCACCCAAATTAACCCCACCCACCCTCATTCCCCCACCTACCTGTGCTGTGCTGGTGAATAAAGGACTCACAAGGAAGGATCAGGGCCCCACCCACCACCTGGGGCATTATAAGGGTTCTCCTAAGGAACTAGAGTTGTTCACAGATCCAAAAACAACAGTGCAGCTTGTTCCATCCAGAAAACACCATCTACTGATAGGGAGGTCAATTTGCAGTTCTGTTACGGCATTTACTGACACAGTCATAGAGGGTGTGGTTAATTCAAACCCACAAGCACCTCCTACTGACTCAGAAATTAAAATGGGCATGTCAATTTCTAAACAAAAGGAAATCAAAAAGTAAGAAGCACCATCTGTTCCAGATGATAAGTAACAAGTGGAAGAACTCTGGAAGTATGAAGAATGAAAGCCAGAAGTCTCCCTCAAAAGGGAAAAACAGCTCCCTATCAATTGATCTACCAAAAACAGAATATTGAAATGACAGAAGAATTTCAAACATGGATTATAAGGAAGCTTAATGAAATACAACATAAAATAGAAACCCAACAAAAAGAGACCATGAAAACAATGCAGGAAATAAATGAAAAATTCACTAAAGAAATTGAATTATTAAAAAAAATCAAGCAGATTTTCTGGAAATGAGAAATTCATTCAAAGAATTACAAAACAGAATGGTAAGCCTTAGAAACAGGTTAGAATTGACAGAAGAAAGAACCTCAGAGCTTGACGACAACAACTTTCAACTAAACAAGTCAGTCACAGAGATAAAGGAGAGAAATAAGAGGGACAGACAAAGCCTCCAAGAGATATAAGATTATGTAAAGACACCTATTATGATACTTATAGATATCTCTGAGGGTGAAGAAGAAAATATACGAGGGCTGAATAATTTATTTGAGGGAATAATTGAGGAAAAATTTTCTAGCCTTGCTAGAAATATAGATACCCAGGTACAAGAGGCTCATGGAACTCCTTGGGGATACATCACAAAGAGGAAAACATCACGATACATAACCATCAGACTGGCCAAGATAAACATAAAAGAGGTGATCGTATGAGCCATAAGGTGAAAGCAGCAGATAACTTACAAAGGAAAATCCATCAGACTAAATGCAGATTTCTCAATTGTTACCCTATAAGCCAGAAGAAATTAGGGCCCCATTCTCAGTATTCTGAAACAGAATGACACCCAGACTATAACTTTGTATCCCACAAAGGTAAGTTTAATATATGATAGAGAAACGAAGTATTTCTCAGACAAGCAAACACTGAGGAAATTTGTCAAAATAAGACGAGTCCTGCAGGAAGTACTCAGAACTGCATTATTCACAGATCAGCACAATAAATACTTACCAAGGTAAAATTTACCAAAAAGCTACAGGGCAAAGGCCAGATACAAAAATGGCTCAAGAGATAAAACAAAGCAACAAAGTTCTACTCAACAGGATCAGCAGCAATCCACATATCTATCAATTATTTCAATAACTGTGAATGGGTTGAGCTGTCCATTGAAGAGACATAGGCTGGCCAAATGGATAAATACATATCAACCAAGTATATTCTGTCTTCAGGAAACACATATAACCAACCAGGACCCATCCAGACTCAAAGTGAAGGGATGGAAAATAATTTTTCATGCTAATGGAAGCCAACAGAAAGTCAGCATAGCAGTCCTAACATCAGATTAACTTAGTCTTCAAACCAATAAAATGTCAAATTATCACTCTTTTAAGATGATATGATCTTATATCTAGAAAACCCCAATGATTCAGCCAATTGACTACTGGGATTGATAAAAAAAAAAATCAGCAAAGTCTTAGGTTAGTTAAAAAGTCAATCAACAAAAACCAGTAGCATTAATGTGCACCAACAAAAGACAAACTGAAATCCAAATGAAAGATTCAATATCTTTCAAAATGTCAACAAGGACAATAAAATACCTAGGAATATACACACACACACACACACACACACACACATATGTGTGTGTGTGTGTAAATATAAAACTAAGGAGGTGAAAGACTTATACATGGAGAATGAAGAAACACAGAGGAAAGAAATAGCAAAGGATGTAAAACAGATGGAAAAACATATCATGCTCATGGATGGGCAGAATCAACATTATTAAAATGTCTATAATGCCCAATTTGATCTACAGATGAAATGCAATCCCCATTCAATTACCAATATCACTTTTCACAGATTGAGAAAAAATAGTTCTATGCTTTTTATAGAACCAGAGAAAACCCAGTATAGAAAAAGTAACCTTCTGTGAAAAGAACACATTGGGAGACATCAATTTATCAGACTTCAAGCTATACTATTAATACAAGTCCATAGTGTCCAAAATAGCATGGCACTGGCAAAATAATAGAGACATAGACCAATGTGACAGGACTGAGAACCCAAGCATAAAACCATTCTCATATAGGCATCTAATTTTAGAAAATGTGAATAAGAACATACACGAGAGTAAAGAATACCCATTCAATAAATGGTGCTGGGAAAATTATATAGCTGTACGTAGAAGAATGAAACAGGATCTGTACCTCTCACTTCTTCCAGTAATAAAAAAAATGGTGGATAACAGACTTAAACATAAGGCATGAAACTATAAGAATTCTAGAAGAAAATGTTGGAAAAAAATCTTATAGACGTTGGATTAGGCAAAGAATTTATGAAGAAGACCCCGAAGGCAATCACGACTACAAAAATGAATAAAAGGAAGCTGAACAAATTAAAGATCTTCTGCACAGCCAAGGAAACTATCATCAGAGCAAACAGAAAACCATCAGAATGGGAGAAAATATTTGCATGCTACATATCTGATAAAGGGCTGATAAAAATAATATATATAGAACTCAGGAAAAGCAGTCAGAAAAAATCAATCAAGTCTACCAAAAATGGGCAAAGGACATGAACAAAAGTTTTTCAAAAGAATATAGACTAATGGTCAACAAATAATATGAAAAAATGCTCAACATCTCTAATCATCAGGTAATTTGCAAATCAAAACCACAATGAGATATCACTTATCTCCAGTTAGAATACCCTTCATCAAAAAAATCCCAGAACCAGCAATCCCATTACTGGGCATCTACCCAAAAGAACAAAAGACATTCTATAAAAGAGACATCTCCACTCAAATATTTATAGCAGCACAATTCACATTTGCAAAGATGTGGAAACAACCCAAGTGCCCATCAATACAAACTAGTTCAACCTCTGTGGAAAGCAATATGGAGATACCTTAAAGTGATACAAGTGAATCTACCATTTGATCCAGCAATCCCATTGCTGGGCATATACCCAAAAGATCCAATGACACTCTACAAAAAAGACACCTGCACTCGAATGTTTATAGCAGCACAATTCATAATTGCAAGGCTGTGGAAACAGCACAAGTGCCCATCAATCCAAGAATGGATTAATAAAATGTGGTATATGTATACCATGGAGTACTATTCAGCTCTAAGAAACAACGGTGATAGAGCACATCTTATATTTTCCTGGTTAGAGCTGGAACCCATACTACTAAGTGAAGTATCCCAAGAATGGAAAAACAAGCACCAC
>VSMD01089709.1:0-13553 GCA_008750895.1 Mirza zaza
TTTTGTTGAAAATTTTTGCATCTATATTCATTAGGGATATTGGTCTGTAGTTTTCTTTTTTTGTTGCATCCTTTCCTGGTTTTGGTATCAGAGTAATATTCGCTTCATAAAAGGTGTCGGGGAGGTTTCCGTTCTTCTCGATGTTGTGGAATAGTTTCTGCAAGATAGGTACTAGTTCTTCTTTGTAAGTGTGGTAAAATTCCGGTGTGAAGCCATCTGGACCGGGACTTTTCTTTTTAGGGAGATTTTTAATTGCTGTTTCTATTTCAGCTGTTGAGATTGGTCTGTTCAGGGAATCTACTTCTTCCTGATTGAGCCTAGGGAGGCTGTGTGTTTCTAGAAATTTGTCCATTTCCTCCACATTTTCCAGTTTGTGTGAAAAAAGATTTTTGTAGTACTCATAAATTATATCTTATATCCCTTTGGGATCAGTTGTGATATCTCCTTCTTTGTTCCTGATGGAGCTTATTAGAGATTTCTCTTTTCTGCTTTTCGTTAGCTTAGCCAGTGGCATGTTAATTTTGTTTATTTTTCAAAGAACCAACTTTTTGTTTTATTAATCTCCTGAATAGCTTCCCTGTTTTCAATTTCGTTTAGTTCTGATTTGATCTTGTTGATTTCACTTCTTCTGCTGGGTTTGGGGCTGGTCTGTTCTTCTTTTTCCAGCTCTTTGAGTCGTTTCATTAGATTGTCTATTTGTGATCTTTTTGACTTTTGGTTGTAGGCATTTATGGAGATAAACTTTCCTCTCAGAACTGCTTTAGCGGCGTCCCAGAGGATTTGATAACTTGTCTCTCCATTGTCATTTTCTTCATAGAATTTTTTTATTTCCATCTTGATTTCTTCATTCATGAAGTAATCATTTAGTAGGACATTCTTTAATTTCCACGTTTTTGTGTAGAAATGTGAGTTTCTGTTAGGGTTGATTTCTACTTTTATTCCACTGTGATCTAAGAAGATACATGGTATGATTTCTATTTTTTTAAATTTCTTGAGGTTTAATTTGTGTCCTAGGATATGGTCAATCTTAGAGATTGTCCCGAGTGCTGATGAGAAGAATGTATATTCAGTGGATTTTGGGTAGATTGTCCTGTAAATGTCAGTCAGACCCAATTGTTCTGGAGTTTTGATTAAGTCAATTGTTTCTTTATTAATTTTCTGTTTGGAGGATGTGTCTTGTGCCGTCAGTGGGGTGTTGAAATCTCCGGTGATTATGGAGATGCTATTAATCCATTTGCTTAGCTCCAGTAAGGTTTGCTTTATGAATCTTGGTGCACCTAAGTTGGGTGCATATATATTTAAAATTGTTATCTCTTCTTGTTGAACTGTGCCCTTCACCATTATATAATGACCCTCTTTGTCTTTCACTACTTTTGTTGGTTTAAAAACTAAATCGTCTGAAATTAGATCTGCCACGCCAGCCTTCTTTTGGCTTCCACTTGCTT
This sequence comes from Mirza zaza, assembly GCA_008750895.1. Classification (NCBI taxonomy): domain Eukaryota; kingdom Metazoa; phylum Chordata; class Mammalia; order Primates; family Cheirogaleidae; genus Mirza; species Mirza zaza. Next base: position 1,446 of record VSMD01089709.1, read on the forward strand.
GGAATACTGATCTCTACCCTTTTACTTTTAGTCTATATGCATCCTTGCAGGTTAGATGTGTTTCCTGAAGACAGCATATACTTGGCCTGTATTTTCTTATCCATTCAGCCACCCTATGTCTCTTGAGTGGAGAGTTTAAGCCATTCACATTTATTGAGAGAACTGATAGGTGAGGTAGATTACTGTTCATTCTGTTGGGTTGGATGTTGTTGCTTTGGTTTCTCTCTGGAGCCTTTATAACATCTGGCCTTTAATCTTTGGGTTTTGTTTGTTTTTATATTCGTCAGTTTTTATTATGGTGTTCCATGTGTAACACTGTTTCGAGTACTTCTTGTAGGGCTGGTCTTGTCTTGGTGAATTCTCTGAGACTTTGCTTATCTGAGAATGTCTTTATTTCTCCTTCATATATGAAGCTTAGTTTTCCAGGGAATAAGATTCTATGCTGGGCATTGTTTTGTTTCAGATGAGTGAGAATGTAGCCCCAGTACCTCCTTGCTTGTAAAGTCTCATTAGAGAAGTCTGGTGTTATTCGAATTGGCTTTCCCAAGCATGTTACTTGCTTCTTTCGTCTTACAGCTCTTAGAAGGGCCTCTTTAGTTGATATTTTGGTCAATCCGATGACTGCATGTCGTGACGTCTTCCTGTTTGCATTGAATCTTCCAGGGGTCCTCTGAGCTTCTCGAACTAGTATATCGAGATTTTTAGCAAGACCTGGGAAATTTTCCTCTATCATATCTTCAAATAGGTTGTCCAACCCTTGAGTGTTGTCTTATTCCCCTTCTGGCAACCCTATGACCCTCACATTAGATTTCTTCACATAATCCCACATCTCTTGTAGGCTTTGCTTTTTTCTCTTGTTTCTTTGCTCTATCTCTGTGGCTGATTTATTTAATTGGAAGGTGTTATCTTCAATCTCTGAGATTCTTTCTTCTGTTTGATCTACCATGTCTTGAGACTTTTTTCCACTGTATTTTGTAGTTCCCTGAATTGATTCTTCATTTCCAGGAGTTTGGTTAAACTTTTCCTCATTGTGTCGATTTCTTTAGTGAACTTTTGTTCCAGGTCCTGGAGGCTTTTTGTGGTTTCTTTGTGTTGGTTATTGAGTTGTTCTTGCAGGTTGTTGAATTTTCTTATGATCCACATTCGGAATTCCTCTTCTGTCATTTTGGTTGCCTGATTTTGGTTGGTGTCCATTTCTAAGGGGCTGGTGCTCCTCTTTGTGGGTGTGTTTTCCGTTTTGGTCTTCATATTTCCGGATTTCCTTCGCTGATTTCTTCCCATGTCAATCAGTTGTTGTTTATTTCCTTTAGAGTTTCATTTGGGTATTCTCACGCCTTGTTGAGTTTCTGAGCTGGTAGTTGGTGTCTGTGGGTGAGATTTGACCACTCCCTGTATAATGCCTCAGTAGGTGCCGTGAAGAGGATGTGCAGGCTGTTCTCCTTGTCAGTAGGTGGTCCTTGCTTGGAGGAATACGCTATGGTGTTGTTTTTGTTGCCTTGACCAGCTCTTGTTCCTCTAGAGAGGCACTCTAGTGCCTCAGGTGGTCGGTGGTGCCCTGGGACTTCCAGGTGTGTCCTTTTCTCCCCCTCAGTGAGGGCTGGTCTGGGAGAGAGTCTGGGCAGAGCTGGGTTGTGTAAGCCTACCCTTAGGCACCAGCCATGCTGTTGGCAGGGGTCAAAATTCTGTTTTCTGCTTCCAGGAAAAGCTGCCAAGGAGGGGCTGGAATGGCTCTGCTCAGTCAGAAAGTCTAGGTGTGGCGGTGGGGCTAAGACCTGCAGTCTAGAGCGGCCCTTGCCTCTTTCCACCCTCCTCAACTCTGCGGCTACTCCTGGGCCTCTGCCAGCAGGCCAGACCTCACGCCACTGGGCCTCCTCTTGCTGTGATGCCGGCTGGTAGGTTCCCTGTGCAGGAACAGCACCTGGGCTGGGCGCATGGCCTCCCTTTGCGGGGAGGGTTGCCCTCTAGGATGCTGATCTGCCTCTGAAGGCACACACACCTCAGTAGGCTGTTCACATATATCCCTTCTGTGTCCCGGGCAATGCGAGACATGGGTGCACGGCATCTGGTCTGCAGGTCTGACCTCTGGGTCCCAGAGTTCAAACTATGTCCCCACCAGGGAGCGAAGTGGCAATCTCAATTCACCCACAAGGAGCCCAAGCTCTGTCTGTGTCTCTCAGCCTCAGGGTCTACCCCGTTCTACTGGGATCACCGGGTCAGCCACTCCTGGGAGGGCTGGTGGATAGGGAGCTCATGATCTGAGTTCTCCTCAGTCAGCTGTAGGGCCCCTAAAGGGAAGGTCCCGTTCCCTGTAGATGCCTCCTTCTGGTGGCTATACTGACTCCTGGAAGCTGCAGATAGGGTCTGAGGGGGGGAGAATGAGGCAATATGGCGCTTTCTGTGCAGCTCTGGACTGTGCACAGGGAAGTGCCCTGCGGGAGTTGGAATCCTGGTGCCGTCTCCGCTACAGGCTTACCGCTCACTGGTGGTAGCTGTCTCTGGGCTGGTATCCACAGGTGTCTCCACCCGCTGGGGAGCCCACAAGCAGTCCGAGATGCAAGGGAGGGGAGAGTTAATCGCTCTACCTACCCTTGCTGCTGGTCTGCAGGCTGCTCTGGAGGTCTCTGCTTCCAGTTCTCCTCCCCAACCTCCTCCCGTGGAGTCTGCTTTCGGTTTCAGGTACCCCTCCTTCCGCTCATCCGATGTATCCTTGTCTTCTTGCTTCTTTCTTCTAATTTCTGCTAGTATCTGTCTTTTCTGCAGAGACACTCTGTCTGTTGGTGTTTCTCGTCTGCCATCTTGATTTGGATCTGTGCTTGGAACTTCTTTATGAAAGTACTTACTGTTTCTTTTGTGCGATTCACAGCAAACTCTAAACACAGTTTCACTTTTCAGAGAAGAGCAAGCGTATAGTCAATGTACTTCTAGGATAGTGTTAGGTTTAGGGCTTCGCCATAGGGTTCAGGGTTTAGAGTTAGGGTTTGGGTAGGGGTTGCATCTCAATCGTCTTTAGAAAGAACTTTATGTTTGTTAAGTGAATTTGCCTGCATAATACAAACAGTGCTTCAGTTCACAGAGAAAAGCAACTTTGTACTCAATGCGGTTTGTTGTTTCTTTGTCAAAGTCATTGTAAATATTTCCCTTTGGAAGCTCTTTATGAAATAACATTGTATTTATGTGTCTTTTGTAGGAAACACTACTAAGTACTTCAGTTCTTAGAGAAAAGCAACTGTGTACTCAACGCACTTTGTCACTTCTTTGTGTCAGTCACTGTAATTATTTCCTGTTAGATGTTATTTAGGAAAGAACTTACTGTGTTTGTTTTCTAGGAAAATTTCAAAATTGCTTCAGTCTCAGAGAAAAGTGATGTGTTATCAATGCAAAGTCTCACTTCTTTGTGTAAGTCGCTGTAAATATTTGTGATTGGAACTTCTTTATGAAAGTATTTACTGTTTCTTAAGTACAATTCACAGGAAACTCTAAACACAGTTTCAGTTTTTAGAGATAAGCAAGCGTATGTTCAATGTACTTGTAGGATAGTGTTAGGGTTAGGGTTAGGGTTAGGGTTTCACCTTAGGGTTAGGGTTATGTTTAGGGTTTCCAATGAGGGTTAGGGTTAGGGTTTCTAATTAGGGATAGGGTTAGGGTTGCATATGGAACTTCCTTAGGAAGAACTTTATGTTGTTATGTTAATTTGCCTGCATACTATAAACACTGTTTCACCTCTCTGAGCAAATCAAATGTGTACTCAATGCAATTTGTTGTTCCATTTTCAAAGTCACTAATTATTTCCCTTTGGAAGTTTTTTATGAAATAACTTATTGTATTTATGTGTGTTTTCTAGGAAACTCTGCAAACTGCTTCAGTTCTCAGAGAAAAGCAAGTGTGTCATCAATTCATTTTATCAGTTCTGTTTGTAAGTCACTGTAAATATTTGCGCTTGGCACTTCTCTATACAAGTATTTACTGCTTGCTATGGGCGAATTATAGGAAACTCTAAACACAGATTCACTTTTCAGTGTAAAGCAAGAGTATATTCAATGTATTTCTAGGGTAGTGTAAGAGTTAAGATTAGTGTTAGGGTTGAATATGGAACTTCTTGAGAAAAAAATTTATGTTTTTATGTGAATTTGCCTGCATATTATAAACACTGCTTCAGTTCTCAGGCAAAAGCAAGAGTGTATGCATTGCAGTTTGTCACTTCTTTGTCAAAGTCATTGTAAATATTTCCCTTTGGAAGCTCTTTATGAAATGACATCATATTTGTGTCTTTTCTTGGAAACTCTACTAAGTGCTTCAGTTCTCAGAGAAAAGGAAGTGTGTACTCAACACACTTGTCACTTCTTTGTGTAAGTGACTGTAATTATTTCCTTTTGGAAGTTCTTTATGAAATAACTGATTGTATTTATGTGTGTTTTCTAGGGAACTCTACAATCTGCTTCCGTTCTCAGAGAAAAGCAAGTGTGTTATCAATGCAATTTCTCGCTTCTTTGTGTAATTTACTGTAAATACTTGTGGTTGGAACTTCTTTATGAAAGTATTTACTGTTTCTTATGTGAAATTCACAGGAAACTCTAAACATAGTTTCACCTTTCAGAGAAAAGCATGGGTACATTCAATGTACTTCTAGGGTTGTATTAGTGTTAGGATTAGGCTTACAGTTGCATATGCAACTTCTTTAGAAAGAACTTTATGTTTGTTATGTGAATTTGCTTGCATACTATAAATCCTACTTCACCTCTCAGAGAAAAACAAGTGTGTACTGAATGTACTTTGTTGCTTCTTTGTCAAAGTTGTAAATATTTCCATTTTGAATCTCTTTATGAAATAACATTGTATTTATGTGTCTTTTCTTGGAAAATCTACTAATACCTTCAGTTCTCAGAGAAAAAAGTGTGTACTCAGTGCACTTTGTAGCTTCTCTGTCAAAGTCATTGTAAATACTTCCCTTTGGTAGCTCTTTATGAAATAACCTTGTATTTATGTGTGTTTTCTGAGAAACTCTACTAACTTCTTCAGTTCTCAGAGAAAACCAAGTGTGTACTCAGTGCACTTTGTCGCTTCTTTGCGTAAGTCACTGTAATTGTTTCCTGTTGGTAGTTCTTCATGAAATAACTTATTGTATTTATGTGTGTTTTCTAGGAAACTCTACAAACTACTTCAGTTATCAGAGAAAAGGAAGTGTGTGGTCAATGCAATTTCTTGCTTCTTTGTGTAAGTCACTGTAAATATTGGTGCTTGGGACTTCTTTATGAAAGTATTTACAGTTTCTGACGTGCAAGTCACAGAAAACTCTAAACACAGTTTCACTTTTCTGAGAAAAGCAAGCATATATTCTGTGTACTTCTAGGATCTTGTTAGGGTTAGGGTTACAGTTGTATATGGTACCTTTTTAGAAAGAACTTTATGTTAGTTATGTGAATTTGCCTGCAAAGTATAAGCCATGCTTCAGTTCTCAGACAAAAGCAAGGTTGTAGTGAATGCAGTTTGTCACTTCTTTCAAAGTCATTGTAAATATTTTCCTTTGTAAGTTCTTTATGAAAAAACATTGTATTTCTGTGTCTTTTCTTGGAAACTCTACTAACTGCTTCAGTTCTCAGAGAAAAGCTGTTATGTACTCAATGCAGTTCATCGCTTCTTTGTGTAAGTGACTGTAAATATTTCCCTTTGGAAATTCTTTATGAAATAACTTATTCTATTTATATGTGTCTTGTAGGAAACTCTAAAAAGTGCTTCAGTTCTCAGAGAAAAGCAATTGTGTTGTCAATGCAATTTCTCGCTACTTTGTGTAAGTCACTGTAAATATTGGTGCTTGGGACATCTTTATAAAAGTATTTACTGTTTCTTATATGCAATTCTCAGGAAACTCTAAACACATTTTCACTTTTCAGTGAAAAGCAAGCACATATTCAATGAACTTCTAGGCCAGTGGTAGGGTTGGGGTTATATTTATGGTTAGGGTTAGGGTTAGGGTTGGGTTAGGGTTGCAAATGGTACTTCTTTAGAAAGTACTGTATGTTTTATTTGTGAATTTGCCTGCATACTATAAACACTGCTTGAGTTCACAGAGAATAGCAACTGTGTTCTCAGTGTACTTTGTTGCTCCTTTCATAAGTAACTGTAATTATTTCCCTTTCAAATTTCTTTATGAAATAACTTATTGTTTATATGTGTTTTTTCTAGGAAACTCTACAAACTCCTTTAATCTCAGAGAAAAACTAGTGAGTTATCAATGCAATTTCTGGTCTCTTTGTGCAAGTCACTGTAAATATTTGTGCTTGGAACTTCTTTATGAAAGAATTTACTGTTTCTGATGTGTGTTTCACAGAAAACTTGAAACACAGTTTCACTTTACAGAGAATAGTAAGCATAAATTCAGAGTAGTTCTAGCATAGTGCTCGGGTCAGGGTTAGAGCTACGGTTGCATGTGGCACTTCTTTAGAAGGAACTTGATGTCGGTTATGTGAATTTGCCTGCATAGTATGAACCCTGCTTCAGTCTCAGAGAAAAGCACGTGTGTCGTGAGCCCAGTATGTCGCTGCTTTGTCACAGTCACTGTAAATATTTCCCTTTGGACTCTCTTTATGAAATAACAGTGTATTTCTGTGTCTTTCCTAGGACAGTCTACTAACTGCTTAAGTTCTCAGAGAAAAGCAGGTGTTTTTTTGTTTTTTTTTGAGACAGAGTCTCACTTTGTTGCCCAGGCTAGAGTGAGTGCCGTGGCGTCAGCCTAGCTCACAGCAACCTCAAACTCCTGGGCTCAAGCGATCCTCCTGCCTCAGCCTCCCGAGTAGCTGGGACTACAGGCATGTGCCACCATGCCCGGCTAATTTTTTCTATATATATTAGTTGGCCAATTAATTTCTTTCTATTTATAGTAGAGATGGGGTCTCACTCTTGCTCAGGCTGGTCTCGAACTCCTGAGCTCAAAGGATCCGCCCACCTCGGCCTCCCAGAGAGCTAGGATTACAGGCGTGAGCCACCGCGCCCGGCCGAAAAGCAGGTGTTTACTCAATGCACTGTGTCGATGCTTTGTGTAAGTCACTCTAAATGTTTGCATTTGGAACTTCTTTATGAAAGTATGTACTGTTACTTATGTAAATTCCACAGGAAACTAGAAACACTGTTTAACTTTCAAAGAAAAGCAAGCATATATTCAATGTACTTCTAGGATAGTGTTAGGGTTTGGCTTTTGGCTTCGGGTTAGTGTTAGGGTTTCTCTGTATGGTTATTGTTAGGGTTAGGGTTTCGTGTTTGGGTTAGGGTTAGGGTTTCAGGCTAGGGCTAGGGTTAGGGTTAGGGTTTTGGGCAGGGCTAGGGTTAGGCTTAGGGTTAGGTTTGCATATCAAACTTCTTTGTAAAGAACATCATGTTTGTTGGATGAATGTGACTGGGAACTATAAACACTGCTTTAGTTGTCAGGGAAAAGCAAGTTTGTAATCAATGTACATTGTGATTTCTTTGAGTAAGTAACTGTATATTTGTATGTTTGGAATATATTTATGACGTAACTTACTGGATATAATTTTCTAGGAACCTCTGCATACTCTTTCAGTTTTCAGAGAAAAGCAAGTGTATTATTAATGCACTCTGTCTCTTCTTTGTGTAAGTCACTGTAAATATTTACCTTTTGAATTTATTTATGAAATAACTTATTGTACCTTATTTGTATTTTCTATATACTCTTCAGACTGCTTCATTTCTCAGACCAAAGCAGGTGTGTTATCAATTGAATTTCTCACTTTGTGTAAGTCACTCTAAATGTTTCCATTTGGAATTTCTTCATGAAAGTATGTAATGTTACTTATATACGTTTCACAGGAAACCAGAAACACTGTTTCACTTTCAGAGAAAAGCAAGCGTATGGTGAATGTAATGCTAGGAGAGTGTTAGGGTTAGTGTTAGGGTTTTACTTTAGGGTTAGGTTTAAGTTTTCAGGCTTGGGATAAGGTTAGGGTTAGGGCTTCAGGCAGGGACAGGGTTAGTATTAGGGTTTTGAGCTAGGGTTAGGGATAGGGTTAGGGTTGAATATGGAACTTCCTTAGAGAGAACGTTATTTTTGTTGTACCAATGTGGCCAGAAACTATAAAGAATGCTTTAGGTCACAGAGAAAATCAAGTTTGTAATCAATGCACACATCACTTCTTTAAGTAACTATAAATATATATCTTTGGAATATCTTTAAGACATAACTTATTGTAATAAGGGTGTTTTCTAGGAAATTCTATTCATTGCTTCAGTTCTCAGAAAAAGCAAATGTGTAACTAAGGGACATTTTCTCTTATTTGTGTACGTCACTGTAAATATTTACCTCTGGTAGTTATTCATGAAATAACTTATTATACCTCATGCGTGTTTTGTAGAAAGATCTACACACTGCTTCATTTCTCAGCGAAAAGCATCTGTGTTATCAATACAATTTCTCACCTTGTGTAAGTCACTCTAAACTTTTGCATTTGGAACTTCTTTGGAAGTTTATACCTTTGGAAGTTTATACCTTCTTTGGAAGGTATAAACTCTTATATGTGATCCACAGGAAACTAGAAACTCTGTTTCACTTTGAGGGAAAAGCAAGCGTATTATCTGTGCACTTCTAAGCTAGTGTTAGGGTTAGCGTTAGGGTTTTGGCTTTGGTTTAGGATTAGGTGTGGCGCTAGTGTTAGGGTTCGGGTTTAGCGTTAGGGTTTTGGCTTGGGGTCAGGGGCAGGGTTTCTCTTTATGGTAGGGTTAGTGTTAGCGCTTCGGTATAGGGATAGGGTTAGGGTTTCGTGTATGGCTATAGTTACCATTAGGGGTTTGAGTTAAGTTTGGGGGTAGGGTCACACTTGCATATGCAGTGTGTTTAGAAAGAATATTATGTGTTTTGTAAGAATGTGACCAGAAATTTTAACACTGCTTCAGTTATCATAGAAAAGCAAGTTTGTAATTAATGCCCTTTGTCACTTCTTTGTGTAAGTTAGTGTAAATATGTGTCTTCGGAATATGTTTATGACATAACTTTTTGTAACTTATGGATCTTTTTCTTGAAACTCTACACAGTGCTAACCTCAAAGAAAGGCAAGTGTGTAACTAATGCACATTGTGGCTTTGTGTATGTTACTGTAAGTATTTACTTTTGTAAGTTCTTTATGAAATAACTTAATGTACCTTATGCGTGTTTCTAGGAAACTGTACACACTACTTAATTTCCCAGAGAGCAGCAATTGCGTTATCAATGCAATTTCTCAGTTCCTTGTGTAACTCACTCTAAATATTTGCATTTGGAACTTTTTTATGAAAGTATATACTGTTACTGATGTGCAATTCACAGGAAACTAGAAAGGATGTTTCACTTTCAGAGAAAAGCAAGCGTATGTTCAATGTACTTCTAGGATAGTGTTAGCATTAGTGTTAGTGTTTTGGCTTCGGTTTAGGGTTAGGGTTTTGTGGTAGGGTTAGGATTAGTGTTAGGGTTTTGTGTTTGCTTAGGGTTAGATTTTCAGGCTAGGGATAGGGTTAGGGTTACGGTTTTTGGCAGGGCTAGGGTTAGGATTAGGGTTTTTAGCTAGGGTTAGGGTTAGGGTTTTGAGCAGGTTTACCATTCAGATTTCACATTAGGGATCGGGTTATGGTGAGTGTTTCACTATAGGGATATGATTTGGCTTCGGGCAGTGATAGTGTTAGGGTTAGGTTTATGGTTTTGAGCTAGGGTCAGGTTTATGGTTGCATATGGAACTTCCTTTATAAGAACATTATTTTTGTTGTATGAATATGACCTGAAAGCGTAAACAGTGCATCGGTCCTCAGAGTAAAGCAAGTTTGTAATCAACGTACATTGTCGCTTCTCTGTGAAAGTTATTGGAAATATGTATCTTTGGAATATCTTTATGATATAACCTATTGTAACTTTCGGCTGTTTTCTAACAAATTCTACACATTTGTTCAGTTCTCAGAGAATAGCAAATGTTTAATTAACACACATTGTGGCTTCTTTGTGTAAGTCATTGTAAATATATTCCTTGGGAAATTATTTATGAAATAACTTAGTATACTTTATTGGTGTTTTCTAGGATACTCTACACACTGCTTCATTTCTCAGAGATAAGCAACTGTGTTATCAATGCAATTTCTCACTTCTGTGTGTATGTCACTAATTGTTTGCATTTGGAACTCCTTCATGAAAGTATATACTGTTACTTATGTGCGATCCACAGTTAACTAGAAACACTTTTTCAATTTCAGAGGAATGCAAGCGTAATATCAAAGTACTCCTAGGATAGTGTTAGGATTAGGGTTTAGCGTTCGGCTTAGGGTTAGGGTGACTGTTAGGGTTTCGTGTTAGTGTTATGATTTTTGTGTTAGTGTTAGGGTTAGCATTAGGGTTTTTACTAGGGATCGTGTAAGGGTTAGGGTTTTGGGCAGAGCTGTGGTTACAGTTAGGTTTTTCAGCTAGGGTTAGGTGTAGTGTAGCGGGTGCATATGGAGCGTCATTATAAAGAACATTATTTTTTTATACAAATGTGATGGGTTGCTCTTAACACTGCTTCGGTTCTCAGAGATAAGCAAGGTTCTAATCAATGCAATTTGTCACTTCTTTGTTTAAATAACTGTAAATTTGTGTCTTCTGAAAATCTTTATGATATAACTTATTATAAGTTTGGTGGTTTTCAAGACACTCTCCACACTGCTTCAGTTCTCATAGAAAAAGAAATGTGTAATTAATGTACATTGTCCCTTCTTTGTATATGTCACTGTGAATATTTACCTTTGGAAGTTATTTATGTAATAACTTATTGTGCCTTATGTGTGTTTTCTATGAAACTCTACACACTGCTTCATTTCTCAGAGAAAAGCAACTGTGATATCAGTGCAATTTCTGACTGCTTGTGAAAGTCACTCTAAATGTTTGCATTTGGAACTTCTTTATGAAAGTATATACTGTTAATTCTTTGTGATTTACAAGTAACGAGAAACACTGTTTAACTTTCAGAGATAAGCGAGCGTGTATTCAATGTACTTTTTGGACAGTGTTAGGGTTAGGGTTTCATGCTAGGATCACTGTTAGGGTTAGTGTTTGTGTTAGGTTTACGGTTATGGTTTTGGTTCGGGATAGGGATAGGGTTAGTATTTTGGGCAGGGTAGGGTTACAGTTAGGGTTTTGTGCTAGGGTTAAAGTTAGGGTTAGGGTTGCTTAAGGAAATTCTTTACAAAGAACATTATATTTGTTGGACCAATGTCACCAGTAGCTACAAACACTTCATCAGTTTTCAGGGAAAAGGGAGTTTGTAATCAACCAATAGTGTCACTTCTTTGTGTAAGTAATTGTAAACATGTATCTTTGGAATATCTTTATGATGTAACGTATTGTAACTTAGGATTTTTTTCTAGGAAACTCTATAGACTGCTTCTCTTCTCAGATAAAAGCAAGTGTGTAATTAATGCACATTGTGGCTTCTTTGTGTAAGTCACTCTAAATATTTACATTTGGAAGTTATTTATGTAATAACTTATTGTACCTTATGTGTGTTTTCTATGAAACTACACACTGCTTCATTTCTCAGAGAAAAGCAACTGTGTTATCAATACAATTTCTCACTTTGTGTAAGTCACTCTAAATGTTTGCATTTGGAACTTCTTTTTTTTTTTTTTTATTTCAGCATATTATGGGGGTACAAATTTTAAGGTTTCAATAAATGCCCTTCCCCCCCTCCCCCCACAAGTCTGAGTTTCTAGCATGACCATCCCCCAGATGGTGCACATCTCACTCATTCTGTATGTATATACCCGCCCTCCTCCCCCCTCCCCCCTGCCCAATACCCTATTACTGTAGTACCTATGTGTCCACTTAGGTGCTGCTCAGTTAATACCAGTTTGCTGGTGAATATATGTGGTTCTTGTTTTTACATTCTTGGGATACTTCACTTAGTAGTATGGGTTCCAGCTCTAACCAGGAAAATATAAGATGTGCTATATCACCGTTGTTTCTTAGAGCTGAATAGTACTCCATGGTATACATATACCACATTTTATTAATCCATTCTTGGATTGATGGGCACTTGGGCTGTTTCCACAGCCTTGCGATTATGAATTGTGCTGCTATAAACATTCGAGTGCAGGTGTCCTTTTTGTAGA